>JAIUZE010004657.1:0-38171 GCA_022085475.1 Heliosperma pusillum | reverse complement strand
TTTGGTCAAACTAGATCTAGTCGCCCCGTTTTGACTGATGACCCGTCGCGGGACTCGGGTCGGGATTTGTCTTCAGGTAAGGTTTTATTTTAATGAATGAATGAATGAGCCTTAGTAGATATGAGGCGATATGATATTTGAATATGATTTATATGCAATTAGTCACATGATAGGATGTTTTTCCCGTGACTGTTTAATTATATGGTTGGTGTCGTGTTGCCTAAGTACCCATAGAGAATTATGAGTATATGGCGTCTTGACCATTCTAATTCTAAATGAGTATCTTGGACCATGACATTGATAGGCCCGTACTATCTTTAACGAGTATATAGTTCACTGCTTGATAGCTTTTGTGTCACGGCCTGGGGGCTTATCTCCAAGTCGGGGCATGGCATCCTAAGAGTTCCGCTTTGGGAAGGGAGCCAGCTTAAGTACTAGCCATCTCTGCTTAGGGGGTCGCCTAGTAGAGTTTCTCATAGACGGTTATGTCATGGGACGGGGAATGGAATAGCTGTTGTCGCTAGGTCTGATCAGTCTAGGACTAGTATGTTTTCCTACCTTGTGGTATAGCCTCGAGTTACAGAAGTCGACTATTGACGGTGCTAAGAACTTATGCCTGTTTGTAGACGTATTGGTCTTTCATGTTTGTATGATTCTATGAATCTTAGAAGGTGAGATGCAAGCCGGCTAAGGTTGATAGAGTTTGGATTACCGGTTGTTAACTGATTCACATGATTACGTGTTGATTAGGGTTTGAGTGTATCACGGCCATGTTTATGAGAGGAACCTCTGAGCTAGCATACCAGCTTCCCTACCTCGAGTTATAGTTTATTATCGGATTCACATGATAGCTTTCATATGCTAGGTTATATGTTAGTTATTTGTTCATAACATGAAAAGCATATCATAATTGTTAAGTTTTGTATTTTCCATATACATTACTTTTATGTTATTCATGTTTTATTAAACTCGACATTTCGTGGCTGGGAGAACTCGGAGTTACTCCCCACTGACTGTGGCTTCCGTGTTTATATTTAATGCGGTTGGCAGGTTTGTGATGCCTACTTTGGGTACATTGACGAGCTAGCGAGCGAAGTATTTACCTTGGACCTATATTCGGTTCTTAGATTGTATATTATTATACACTCTTCTATTTCCGTATTTATACGGGAGATATGTCTCCCGTCTTGTATAATTCTTATGTATAATATTATTCCCGTTCTGTAATGACCCTTTTTATTTATGACACCCTTCGTTATGTATTTAAATTATTTTTTTTCTTTCTGCAAATTTGAGGGTGTCACAGTAACTACCCTTGCATAATGATAACTAATTTAATAACAAATGATAAAGTAAACATGATAACTAACTAATAATGGAAATGACAAAGGAAATAACAAAACAATACAAGAAATAGAATTACCTCAACAAAGGAATTAAAACTTGGAATTGAAGAATACAATGGAACCAAATAACTTGCAAATGAACTGGTAATATAAATTGAAATACATAAAAGAATTATTTGTAACAACTAATGGAAACTAAACTATTCTAAACCTAATCTAATGACTAATGATATTATGTAAAAGTGTGTTTTTAGAGTGTAAAATATTGTCCAAGATCCCCCTAAGTGTCGAAGTTTCTCTCCTTTATATAGGGAGAGGGACTTGAAACGGATGCAACTTATAGCACCCCAACCCCGATCGGGGAATGAGAACCCCGATCGGGGTTTCACTAATCCGGGTACATTTGCTTAATGACTTAATTAAATGCTTGAGGAATCCTACGATACGCCTTTAAGCTCCTTAATTCTCTGGTTAATTGCATAGTTTGGCATCCCATGAGCATCCAAAGAACATCCATATGTTGAGTTGTGGACTCCTTAGTTTGGGCTCCATTTTGGTTTCTCATTTGTAGACCAAACCATTTCACAAATCTTCATGCTTGGGCTTGTCATTTCTCATAGTATCCTTCCATGGTCCATCTTGCTTTCATTAGGCTTAGTGAACTTTGATGCTTGCTAATGTGCTAAGAAAATGCCTCTAAATGCTTAGATTCCTACAAAATGTAACAAACACAAGCAATACACGTCGAACACGTAATTAGCTCACAAATATACTAAAAGATGTGCAATAATCAAATAAACCAAGTTAAAATAGGGAGTTAAGCTATATATAAAATGGACTAATCAATAAAATACTACAAGGAGACATAGTCTCTCAAAACGTAGTCAAAGCATTAATAAAGTCTAGCGAACTAGCTAAGAACGTCAAGGGGTGAATCGTCAAAGGCCAACGCCCGCTAGCTCACACACGAACCAAAAAAGCAAGTAACGATCCAACCATGCAACCTGTACATTCATAAAATATGAATGCCACAGTCAGTGGGGAGTAACTCCGGGATCTCCCAGCCATATCACAAGTAAACATACATAAACAACAATTAAACATGTAGAAACGTATATGCAAGTGAACCATGTGAAGTACAAACATACATTTCAAGATAATAGGATATAAGTATGTGAAATACCAAACAATAGACACCATGCTATGAACTGACTGGGGAATGACACCCTTAAGCAACTATATACACACTAGGGCTTACATCTCACCGTTATTGGCATATACTTGATAAGGTAGAGACTCGACATACAAACCAATTCAATCATCTATTTCATACAAGAATCCAACCCAATGTTCACATACGATCCAATTTTCATATACAACCATCCAAACGTACAAATATAGTAACATAACTCTCACGGTAAATGACACACACTAGCATCATGTACAATAGCAAGACAAGTCAATGTAAGTCCACGGGATAAGGCGTTTCCCTGAACCGCATACGATAAGGCATTTCGTATACTCACGACCTAGAAAAACATGTCCACGGGGTAAGGCGTTACCCTGAACTGTGTGCGATAAAGCGTTTCGCACACACAAGACTCTAATCTTCTCGCTAGGACGACGATAATAATACGGTCCTAGTCTAAACCTGGGCAGACTCTAGGGATAAGACGTTTCCCGATTCGACATGTGGTATGACGTGCCACATCCAAGACTCGATCAACACAAAGGACGTCAAGTACCCCAAATTTGTCTAAACCACACAAAAGAGGCGGAAAGAGATCTATAGTCAAAGTGAAGCTAGTACGCTACATGAAATGACACCACCTCGCAAGGATACAACATTTGACGGTTGGGTCGATCAACGCATTGCGCTCATCCTAACAACGTCGTCCTATCCCCACTAAAACATGCATACAAGCATCAAGGATACACCCCATTGCTCCGACATTCTAGTCTAACGAGGATAAGGGGGTAGCCGGGAAATGAGAGTTCAAAGCACTCAACGAGTAGTGCTCAAATAAATACATAAGGTAAAACCGACTCAAGAGAGGACATACCAAAAACCGTCACAAATCATGTGATATAAACATGTGAGATATTAAATAATTTAAGTATGAATATTTAGTGTCATTACGTAAGTTTATAAGATAAACAAACCATACAAACTATTACATGAGAAGGCATGTGGAAAAGAAAGGGAGAAAAAGACTCATGGGGTCTCGGCTGGTCAGGTGGGCTGGCTGTTGGGTGCCCGGCTGGCACCACGGCCACACTTACAATCATAACAATTTACAGGGGACTCCCAACCGGTGGGTATGACCGGCTGCCGGCTACCCAGCTGGGGCCATAGATCAAATTGGAAAAGTGACGAAAATGGGGAAAGGGGAAGTCCCAGCCGGTGAGACCGGCTGCCGGCTGGCCGGCTGCCGGCTGGCCGGCTGAGACTCACAGTCAACTACAAATATCAACCAACTTACAGGTGTGCCCAGCCGATTGGGGGGGACCGGCGACCAGTCGGCCGGCTGGGACTCATACTTCACCAAAATCACCAAATTGTCCAATTTCACATTAGGGGGTTCCCAGCCGTTTGGGGTGACCGGCGGCCGGTGGGCCGGCTCTGGGACAACATGCCCGAAAATCCAACTTCAACAACAACCAATACTCCAAATCCTTTGATACCCATTTAATTCCAACACATTTATCAACACCAAACCACATTTAATGCATTCTAAACATATCCAATCATTAGACAAGATCAATTAAGACGAACAAAGGCACATTTATTACTCAACTCAAGTTCAAGCATGATAAGTAGACATAATTAACAAGATAAATGTAACTTAACATAAGATTAGTGAAAGATAAGAATGTGAGGTGAATTCATACATATGAATGAACAACTAACACATATCTATATGATATTAAGGCAAAGATTCCATCTTTCACTAAATAGAACTACAATTAACACTTAAAAACACATATTGATATCGAGTAACCCTTCACCGTTACCTTTTTGCGTCTTCACTCGTCTTCTAGCTCATCCTCCACTAGGTAGTAGTCCTTGTCGGGATCTTGAAGGTCTCCTCCTACAAATTTATATTAAAAAAATGACTATTTCACCTTGAAAAAAGATGAAAAAACGAAAGTGACAAAGACGGGATTTTTATTACCTTAATAGAGAGAGAAGAAGAGAAGAAGAAAAGAAGAAGAACTAGCCAAGAATTAATGAATTTGGGTAAGAATTGAGTGAAATATGGTAGGATTTGTGTGGGAAGGTTTTGGAGTTCAACAATGGTGAAGGAGGTTAGGGTTTTATGTTTTTGAGCGGTTGAAGAGGGTGAATAGTGTGTTGAGATTTTGAGTGGAAAAATGTGAGTATGGGTTGGTCTTTTGGGTAGGTTGAAGGGATATTCATAGGCCCAAAATTGCAACGTAAGGCCTACTCACACGAAATTCCGAGTAGAGTCCGATTATGGACTCGGATTTGCTAGATTAGACAGGAAAAGCTAAGTTCTAATTTAAATCTAAAATTAAGCTAACTAATATTAATATAACATTATTAAATTACGGCAGTTAAGATTACAGGTGTTACAGGTTCTGTTTTGAAATTTCCTAGTTGTTTTCACTTGATCGAGTTTATAGGCACTCGGTCGAGTCGGGTGTCACTCGGCCGAGCATTTTTTCTCGAGGCGTACGAGGATAAAACTTCCCCCATTCATGCCTGACATGATTCAGGGTTGATCCTGAACCGATCTTACCTGCGATCGCAAAGTTACCCATTCCATTAGGGACCGCAGATTTTTTGGTCGGGTTAAGTCCCGCAACGAGCGCAACCCTCGTGTTTAGTTGCCAACGTGCAACAGGAGTTCAATGCCATGTTCAAAGACAAGACCAATCAACCTCTGATCAGCCTAGCCAGGATTCAATGCCAAACCTACCCTATGTCAAAAGCTACCTTAATGCTTTGTACAGCCCAGGCCCAAGCCACCACACAAAGACACGAGCCAGTGGTAGCCATGACACGAGCCAAGACCAAACAAGCCACAAAACAGACTCACAAAACAAGCCAACAAAACCTTTGGAAACTCAGCCAGCAGCAGTGCCTTGGGGAGGGTCTCAGGGCAACTTCCAAGCTTAGGGACTCCAAACCAACTATGGGGCATGGTACTAGGGAGGGGCTACTATCTTTTTGTCCAGGAAACCTTCCTCAGAAAACGTCAAGAACACCCCTCAAAACACAACCCAAGTAAACCAGTCCAGTTACGGCCTTACATGTAGCAGCTTAGCTGGTTTGCCAAACCTTCCTCTTTTAGCCAATCAAACAAACCTAACCAATCCCCAAACCTATGTCTTGGGAAGGTCCTCTACAACTTTCCCCAGGACTTCCTTGTCAAGAAACAAACACACAAAGAGTTAGCTTAGGGACAACTTCAAACTGTCCAGATTTCAGCCTTTTGTGTAGTAGTTAACATGTCACTGTCAACCTTCCCCTTTTGAACAAGCAATGCGTGAGGTACTTTCAGCACATCTTTGGGAGCCTTCCTACTTCAGTTTGGTTCACAAACCCAAGCCTGAAAGTCCACTCTTCACCCAAGACACACCTGATCAACAATTAAGGAAGATTGTCTCTTTAGAAACTACTTTCTACTTTATTTACTTTATGTCAGAATTCTGCAAAGTTTGTAGCTGTTATTTTGTTCCATGTTGTAAGCCTTTGTGGCCCTAGATATCTCCTAAACGTCTGAGTTGTATTCTTGTTGCCTATATAAGGCCTTTACCTAATGAAATGCAAACCAGATTTGAAGTAAAACATAAACTGAAACCTTGTTTCTGTTGCATCTCTTGGCTGTGTGCTTGAGACAACTTCCTTTGCTTTGTGCTTGGAAGTGAGCTTGGGTCCTTAGCTGTGTGCTGGGATCACAGTTCAACCCTCAATCATTGGCTTTGTGCTTTGATTAAGGTCCTATCTTAGTTATTTGTCAATTAATCCAAACAGAAAACAGAGTATTGCAAGTTTCTGAATTTCATTCAAATTGTCATTGTTTTAGTTGTTTTTCTAAATAGTTTCAGTGCAAATTGGTTATCAGAGCTTTGGTTTGTGAGTTCATCTACCTAACTACATTAAAAACACAAAATACAACCATGAGTGAAGAGAGAATCACAGGTCTTGAAAACACAGTTCAAGATCTTGCCAGAACTGTAATGGAGGTCTCTAGATCTGTCAATGAACTCCTTGAGGGCCAACAGAACAATAATACAAGGGGAGGCAGAGGTCGAGGAAGAGGAGCACCTTTCCCACAAGGTGGAGTAAGAAGGAGACAACCTGTAGATCAGTTTGAAATGTCAGATTCAGATGGCTCAGATCACAGCCTTCTCAGACACCAAGACAAAGATATCAAGGTAGAGATTCCTGACTTTCTAGGTAGCTTGAACCCTGATGATTTCTTAGATTGGCTAAGGTCTGTAGAAAGAGTCTTTGAGTTTAAAGGATACACTGATAGAAAGGCTTTTAAGGTTGCTATCATGAAACTAAAAGGCTATGCCTCACTTTGGTATGAAAACATGAAAACCTTGAGGGTTAGAGAAGGGAAAGAACCTGTAAAGTCATGGCTCAAACTGAAAAAGAAAATGAGAGCTAAGTTTGTCTCTAGGGACTACACTCAAGACATGTTCATTAAGCTTACTCACCTAAAGCAAGACCAAAGACCTTTAGAGTCCTACCTAAGAGACTTTGAACAACTCACTTTGCAATGTGAGGTTGTTGAGAAATCTGAACAAAAGATAGCAAGGTTCTTAGAGGGGTTGGATGAAAGGATAGCTAGCAAAGTCAGGCTACAAAACATATACTCCTTTGAGGAAGCTGTCAACTTGTCTTTAAGGGTAGAAAAATTGGGAAAAGGAAAGGCCAGTGCTTCTAAGACACCTTCCAGAACCCCCACCTTCAAGCCTTTTGTAGGAGTTAAGATAGGAGAACCTGTGGTTCCTGTTAAGACTCCTTTCAACCTTGATAAAGGCAAGGCTGTTGAGGCAGGCCAAAGGAAGACTACCCCTCTCAAAAAGTGCTTTCAATGTCAAGGGTATGGGCATTTTGCTAGAGAATGCCCATCTAAAAGGGCTCTGAGTACCCTAGAAGTAATCCATTGGGGAGATGATGAGGTGTTGGTCTGTGATGAGGAGATGGAAGAGCCTGAGATAGAGGCTAGTGAGGAGTTGATAGAACCTGATGCTGGGTTAAGTCTGGTGACTTGGAGGGTGATGCACACACAACCCCAACCCTTAGAAGAAGATCAAAGACACCAGATCTTTAGAACTAGGTGCACCATAAAAGGGAGGGTGTGTAATCTGATTGTGGATGGAGGGAGTTGCACCAATGTAGCCTCTAAGACAATGGTGGATAAACTAACATTGACCACCAAAGACCACCCTCAACCTTACAAGCTTAGGTGGCTGAACAAGGGGGCTGAAGTTAGAGTAGATCAACAATGTGTTGTTCCATTTTCTATTGGGAAAGGATATGCTGATGAGGCCTTGTGTGATGTATTGCCTATGGATGCTTGTCACCTTCTATTAGGGAGGCCCTGGGAGTTTGATAGGGATGCTGTCCATCAGGGAAGGGACAATACTTACTCTTTTAGGTTTGGGAAGAAGAAAATCATCTTAGCTCCTTTACCCCCTATCCTGAAAGGGAACCCTCCACTCTTAACTGAAGCTGCTAAGGAAGTTCTGCTGTTAAGTGAAGCAGAGATGGAGCAAGAGTTAAATGATCTTAGGCCAGTCTATGTCCTCCTCACCAAGGAGGTAGGGGAAGGGTCTAACCAAGTGCCTAAGGAAGTACAAGCCTTGCTGAAAACCTATGAGGATGTTTTCCCTGCTGAACTACCTAGTGGATTACCCCCACTAAGGGGAATTGAGCACCACATTGATCTAGTACCTGGGGCTGTCCTTCCAAACAAGCCAGCCTATAGAAGTGACCCCAGGGCAACACAAGAGCTGCAATCTCAGGTGGGAGAATTGCTTAGCAAAGGGTATGTCAGGGAGTCTCTTAGTCCTTGTGCTGTACCAGCACTGCTAGTGCCTAAGAAGGATGGAACTTGGAGGATGTGTATAGATAGCAGAGCAATTAACAATATCACCATTAAGTATAGGTTCCCTATACCTAGACTCAATGACATTCTGGATGAACTCAGTGGGGCTCAAGTGTTCACTAAGATTGATCTAAGGCAAGGGTATCATCAAGTAAGGATAAGAGCTGGAGATGAGTGGAAGACTGCTTTCAAGACCAAGCATGGGCTGTATGAATGGTTAGTGATGCCATTTGGGCTCTCCAATGCCCCTAGCACCTTCATGAGGCTCATGACAGAAGTCTTAAGGCCTTACTTGGGAAATTTCATTGTGGTATACTTTGATGACATTCTAGTCTACAGTTCAAGCAAGAAGGAACACCTACAACATCTGAACTTGCTTTGTGAGGTTCTCAGGAAGAATAAGCTATATGGTAAGCTAGAGAAGTGCACTTTCATGCAGCCTGAGGTTCACTTCCTTGGGTTCATCATATCAAAGGATGGGGTAGCTGTTGATCCTGAGAAGGTTAAGGCAATCAGGGATTGGCCTACACCTAAGACAGTAACAGAGGTCAGGAGTTTCCATGGGTTGGCATCCTTCTATAGAAGGTTCATTCAGGGGTTCAGTTCTATCATGGCTCCTATCACATAATGCATGAAGAAAGGAGAGTTTACTTGGGGAGAAAAGGCAGAGAAGTCCTTCAAAACCATTAAGGATCTGTTGTGTAGATCCCCTATACTAGGCTTACCTGACTTTAACAAACTGTTTGAAGTAGAATGTGATGCAAGTGGGTTAGGAGTTGGGGCAGTACTGGTTCAAGAGAAGAGGCCCATAGCCTATTTCAGTGAGAAGCTAAGTGGAGCAAGGTTGAATTACTCTACCTATGACAAAGAGTTGTATGCCATAGTGAGAGCTCTGAATCATTGGGGGCATTACCTAAAACCTAAGCCTTTTGTGCTACATTCAGACCATGAGGCTTTAAAGTTCATCAATGGTCAACACAAACTCAACCCCAGGCATGCTAAATGGGTAGAATTCCTGCAATCTTTCTCATTTTCAAGCAAGTACATAGAAGGCAAGAACAATGTAGTAGCTGATGCTCTTTCTAGGAGATCTGTGATGTTGTCATTTATGGAGCAAAGGGTCCTAGGCTTTGAATTCATGAAGGAACTCTACATGGAAGATCCAGACTTCAAGGAGGAATGGGAAGTGTATGCAGAGGGAAAACTCAAGAAGGGGAGCAAGTACTTGACACAGAATGGATTCCTCTTCCAAGGAAACAAACTATGCATACCTAGAGGTCCTTACAGAGGATTACTAGTCAAGGGGGTCCATTGCAATGGACTTGCAGGGCACTTTGGGGTACAAAAGACCTATGAGATATTGCATGAGCAGTTCTATTGGCCCACGATGCTAGGTGATGTGCAGGACACTATCAAAAGGTGCAAACCCTGTCAACTAGCCAAGTCACAGTTCCATGCAGGTCCCTACACCCCACTACCTGTACCAAACAAACCTTGGGAGGACATCAGTATGGATTTCATAGTGGCATTGCCTGGAACACAAAGGGGCAAAGACTCAGTAATGGTGGTAGTGGATAGGTTCAGCAAAATGGCCCATTTTGTTGCTTGTAAGAAGACAGAAGATGCCATGGGGGTAGCAGAACTCTACTTCAAGGAAATAGTAAAGTTGCATGGGGTACCAAGAAGCATTGTGTCTGATAGGGCTACTAAGTTTATGAGCCACTTTTGGAGGTCACTCTGGAGGCTCCTAGGTTCAAGGTTACTCTTCAGCACAGCCTACCATCCCCAAACAGATGGGCAGACAGAGGTTACTAACAAAACTCTAGGAAGAATCTTGAGGTGTATCATTGCTAAGTTATTAAAGGATTGGGACATCAAACTGTCACAAGCTGAGTTTGCATTCAATAGAGCTCCCTCACACAGCACAGGTAAGACCCCTTTTGAAGTTGTTTATGGTGCTAATCCTCTAATGCCTACAGACCTAGCACCAGTGATAAGGAAAGAAGTCAACTATGATGCCAAAGAAAGAGTACAACAGATGATGCAGATTCACAGTCAAGTCAAGACACAGATTGAGAGAACAAATGAAATGTATAAGTCAAGAGCCAAAGGTCCAAAGAAAGCTAGAGAGTTCAAGGCAGGAGACATGGTGTGGCTGCACTTAAGGAAAGAAAGATTCCCAGAGAAGAGGAAAAACAAACTCATGCCAAGGGCTGATGGTCCTTTTGAAGTGCTTGAAAGGGTAGGACCTAATGCTTACAAGATAGATTTACCAGGGGATTATGGGGTACATGGGACATTCAATGTGGGAGACCTAAGTCATTATCAAGAAGACTCTGAGGATGAAGAGGATTTGAGGACAAATCTTTTTCAAGAAGGAGGGGTTGCAACAGGAGTTCAATGCCATGTTCAAAGACAAGACCAATCAACCTCTGATCAGCCTAGCCAGGATTCAATGCCAAACCTACCCTATGTCAAAAGCTACCTTAATGCTTTGTACAGCCCAGGTCCAAGCCACCACACAAAGACACGAGCCAGTGGTAGCCATGACACGAGCCAAGACCAAACAAGCCACAAAACAGACTCACAAAACAAGCCAACAAAACCTTTGGAAACTCAGCCAGCAGCAGTGCCTTGGGGAGGGTCTCAGGGCAACTTCCAAGCTTAGGGACTCCAAACCAACTATGGGGCATGGTACTAGGGAGGGTCTACTATCTTTTTGTCCAGGAAACCTTCCTCAGAAAACGTCAAGAACACCCCTCAAAACACAACCCAAGTGAACCAGTCCAGTTACAGCCTTACATGTAGCAGTTTAGCTGTTTTGCCAAACCTTCCTCTTTTAGCCAATCAAACAAACCTAACCAATCCCCAAACCTATGTCTTGGGAAGGTCCTCTACAACTTTCCCCAGGACTTCCCTTCCAAGAAACAAACACACAAAGAGTTAGCTTAGGGACAACTTCAAACTGTCCAGATTTCAGCCTTTGTGCAGTAGTTAACATGTCACTGTCAACCTTCCCCTTTTGAACAAGCAATGCGTGAGGTACCTTCAGCACATCTTTGGGAGCCTTCCTACTTCAGTTTGGTTCACAAACCCAAGCTGAAAGTCCACTCTTCACCCAAGACACACCTGATCAAACAATTAAGGAAGATTGTCTCTTTAGAAACTACTTTCTACTTTATCTACTTTATGTCAGAATTCTGCAAGTTTGTAGCTGTTATTTTGTTCATGTTGTAAGCCCTTGTGGCCCTAGATGTGTCCTAAACGTCTGAGTGTATCCTTGCTGCCTATATAAGGCCTTCACCTAATGAAATACAAAGCAGATTTGAAGTAAAACATAAAACTGAAACCTTGTTTCTGTTGCATCTCTTGGCTGTGTGCTTGAGACAACTTCCTTTGCTTTGTGCTTGGAAGTGAGCTTGGGTCCTTAGCTGTGTGCTGGGATCAAAGTTCAACCCTCAATCATTGGCTTTGTGCTTTGATTAAGGTCCTATCTTAGTTCTTTGTCAATTAGTCCAAACAGAAACAGAGTATTTGCAAAGTGTCTGAACTTCAATCAAATTGTCATTGTTTAGTTGTCTTTCTGAATAGTTTCAGTGCACCTTCTAGGGACAATAACCGTTTCAGACGAGGAGGGAACGTTTTCCTCCACTTCATTTTCGGTTTGTGGCTCTCGAACTTCGTCAAGTTCGAATTTTCTCCCACTCTGCCTTTTAGAAACGAAATCGCTTTCTAGAAAGACAGCATCACGAGACACAAACACTTTGTCCTCATGACGGTTGTAGAAGTAATATCCACGAGTCTCCTTAGGATATCCTACAAAATAACATTTGTCGGATCTGGGTGCGAGCTTGTCATTAGACTTCTCATGAACAAACGCCTCGCAACCCCAAATTTTCATAAACGACAAATAAGGAACCTTTCCTTTCCATATCTCATATGGAGTTTTATTGGCTGCTTTAGTCGGGCTACGATTTAGTGAAAATATTGCGGTTAAGATGGCAAATCCCCAAAACGAGTCAGGAAGCTCTGTAAGACTCATCATCGACCGAACCATATCTAATAAAGTTCGGTTTCTCCTTTCAGACACACCATTTAATTGAGGTGTTCCAGGAGGAGTCCATTGTGATACTATACCACAATCTTTTAGGTGTGAATCAAATTCATAATTTAGATATTCACCACCACGATCGGATCGTAGGGTTTTTATCTTCTTATTCAATTGGTTTTCCACTTCATGTTGAAACTCTTTGAACTTTTCAAAGGCTTCACTCTTATGCCTCATTAAGTAGACGTATCCATATCTACTTAAATCGTCGGTAAAAGTAATGAAGTACTTGTAACCACCTCTAGCTTGGAGAGTCATTGGGCCACATACATCGGTATGTACAAGGCCTAATACTTCACTTGCTCGTGTCCCTTTTCCTGTAAAAGGAGCACGAGTCATCTTGCCCAAAAGACAAGATTCGCATTCACCATAAGATTCGTAATCAAATGGTTTGAGAAGTTTCGTTGAAACGAGTCTCTTTATGCGTCGTTCGTTTATATGACCTAAACGACAATGCCAAAGGTATGATTGATTAGGTTCACCTAATTTGAGCTTCTTGCTTTCGATATGATATATTTCATTAACATTATCAAGAACATAAATGCCTCCAATAGAGATGGCTTTACCATAAAACACATCATTAAAAGAAAACGAACAACTATTGTTCTTGATTACAAAAGAGAAACCCTCCGCGTCAAGTACGGAAATGGAGATAATGTTCTTAGTCAAGGAGGGTACAAAATAACAATTATTTAAATACAACTCAAGACCACTAGCTAAGGTTAATACATAAGTTCCTACGGAGACGGCGGCAACTCTTGCTCCATTCCCCATTCGTAGGTCCACATCACCCTTGGCTAGTGCTCGCACGTCCTTCAGCCCCTGCAAGTGATTACAAAGGTGAGAACCACATCCAGTATCAAATACCCAAGTGGAAGTGCAAGCATAGTTAATATCTATCATATAGAGAGAAGAGAGGATTATACCTGACGGTGTCACACATCCGTCCTTCTTATCCTTCAAATACTTGGGACAATTGCGTTTCCAATGTCCCTTGCCTTTACAATAAAAGCATTCGGCTTCGGCGTGCTTCTTACCCTTAGCCTTGGCATTGCTATTCATAATAGCTTTGCCCTTTCCCTTTCCTTGCTTCTTAAATTGGGCTTTGGCTTTTCCCTTCCCCTTTTGAACCCCTAGCTTCAAGTTCTTCAATCTCATTGTAAGAACATCCTTTTGCTCACTCCCACTTGCTTCCATATCCCTTTCGACTTGGGTAAGGAGAGCATGGAGCTCGTGAAAGCTCTTATCCATGCCATGCATGTTATAGTTTGCCCTAGCTTGGGCAAACTTGGGAGGAAGTGAGTGAAGGATGCGGCCAACCGCTAGCTTCTTAGGAATCTTGACCCCTAGACGATCTAGAGTGTCAACATGTTCCACCATCTTAAGCACATGTGGGCCAACCTTTTGGCCCTTCTCTAACTTGGCTTCAAAAAGCCTAGTCATAGCATTGTATTGGCGAATCTCGGGTGATTGAGAAAAAGCCAATGTCGCCCTAGAGAATATCTCATATGCTCCAAGGGTGATGTATTGTTGCTTAAGGCTTGAGGACATCGACCAAATCAAGACCATCTTGACGTCGTTTGCTACCTTAAGGTATTCCTCATAGGCGGCTTTGGCCGCATTAATGGCACTTGGGCCGGGTTCATTGGGAGGTGCCTCGGTCAAGTAGCGCAAAACGTTATACGATAACGCCGCGCCCTTGATCGTTTGCTCCCACTCGACGAAATTAGTTCCATCGTCTTTTAAGATGCATTTGTCCATTACGGACCTTAGCAATGAGTCTTTTCCTAGTTGAACGGTGTTGTTATTGTTTGCCATTGCGAATTATGAATAACTACAACAAAATTAGGAAATATTAACATTCATTGTTTTAATCAATTTTACTTGTATAACCAATTTAAACAAGTCACTCATATAATGACCCCTCACGAAATTATATAAGTGATTCCGAGACCCGCATTTTAGACAAAAGAACATGTTATGCAACTTTTATGTAAAAGACGGTAAGTCAACTTTTGACTAATTCTACTCCTAGAACTCTCGGTCGATGGATTTCAACTAAACCCATCACCCAGTCCCAAGATAACGCTTATCTTGTTGAGTCCAACCCAATTTAGGCGTGTGATCGTATCACCCTAATTACTCGAGGTAAAAAGGTCCACGTTGTGGTTGTCCTAATGAACACGGGATTCATAGGTGCTTCAATTGGTAAGGCTAAATCTCAATTCCTTTTTAAGTTATGTGAGAGGTCTTGCCAATTTTAGTTATTAATTCCCTATAAGTGAACTAAGTCGGTGAATTTTGAATAACGTTGAATTGACAATCGATAAATAAAATGCATGTTGGTGATTTTGGCATGTGCGGAAAAATAAAGCAAGCAACCAAATTAAATCCTAGTATGACCACCTAGCTAATCTAATTAACTAGATGATTACAAATCGGAAACCAACTCCTTGGTCCCTTGCCTCTTCATGGAACGCTTTCCAATATGGCACCGTCTTTTGGAACACAGACTTTGGGAATCACCGTCTTCACAATAAATAATTACAAAAATACAAATGAATACATAGCAAATTCCTATTATACATTTGATCTATAAAATGAAATTATTAATTATTACAAAACGGCGATACGAAATTGCAATAAATTACAACCAAATCGGTATTCCCTTACATTACGGGTAATACCGATTAAAAATAATCTAGGCCATACTAGGTACAACTTGCAATAAAATAAATAAATGACATTCATTCATTCAACAACATAAATAAAAATGCTGTAAAATCATGCCAAAATCACCATCAACACTTGTCATGTTCATTCTAGCTCGGTTTTTACGAATTTTATCGATTTTATCTACTAAAAATCAATAATCAACACTTATCATATTTAAGCTCAAACTAATTATCTAAACTGATTTAGAACCCAAAATTAGTCCCCACTAATTTCACTTGTTTTTAATTAGTTTGATTTGATCGCATTTGCTATTTAAAGAGGTTTAATCATAACTTTTATGAATTAAACCCAAAATAAAATGAAAAACCATTAAAATTGAAACAAAAATGTTTGTACATACTGGAACACTTCCAGGAACCTCAAGAACAAAAAACATTTGCACAAAAAAATTTGAAATGATTTTATGAACAAATAGCTTTATAAGAATCGGTTTTTATCAAATAAAAACCAACTAAAATAGTAAAATGATGAAACAAATTTTCAAATTTTACCAGAATTATATAAATAATATTATAAAATGTACAAAAAATTTTGAACTCCAGAAAGTCTTGTTTCAATTTTAAGAATAAAATAACTCCTTTAAATCGATTTTTATCCAATAAAAATCAATAATCATGCAATACATGACTAAATGTCACGAAAATTTACATACAATATGTACACCATGCATGTGAGAACATATTAAAATTTTGAGGCCAGATTCAACATGCAACTATTTTTAGTTAACTTTTAACATAAAACCGCATGTTAACTCGGTTTTAAAGGCCATAAATCATAATAAATAGCAAAATAATTCGTAAATTCACCAAATTTGACCAAAAACATTTTGAGGTCAGTAGGTATGCATGAAAATCAGAAAATTTTGTGAAAACCATTTTTAACATAAATTTTCGATTTTTACTCAAATTATCGTATAACCCGATTTTAATACTTAAAATTAACATGCATGCAACAAGCTAGCTCTGATGCCACATGAAAGTTCATAGACCCTAATTAGACTCCTCTAATTAGTTACTAAATTACTTGTTAATTTAGTGTTTAATAAAGATCTATGTAACATGCATGCAAATTAAAATGCATAATAAAAAGTAAGAAGAAATTTCCTTACATTGGGAAATTTCGGTTTATATGGGCACAACAAGAAACACCTTTCTTGTTGTTCTTGTGCTAGAAAGAAATAGATGATCCTCCTTGTAATTAGGGGTGGGCACCGGTCCAAAACCGGACCGGACCGGAACCGGAACCGGTTTGGACCGGAACCGGAATTGATAAAAAATCGGGACCGGGACCGGACCGGATTACAAAATTCCGGTCCGGGACCGGACCGGAAAAATTCCGGTCCAAGACCGGACCGGACCGGTTGGACCGGAATTTAGACTATATGCCCACTTTTTTCTAATTCCGGTCCAAAAATTCCGGTCCAATGGACCGGATCGGACCGGTTAGACCGGAATAAAATAAAATTTATAGAAAAAAAATCAAATATTAACAATTCCGGTCATTCCGGTCCAATTCGGTCCGGACCGGAAAATACCGGTTCGAGACCGGACCGGACCGGAAACCGAAATCTTAAAAAATGATGGACCAGAGACCGGACCGGAATTTTTTTTTCCGGTTCCGGTCCAGTCGATTCCGGTCCGGACCGGTCCATTTTTCCGGTTCGGACCGGATTTTGCCCACCCCTACTTGTAATCTTCAAATTAGAAGGCCTCCTTTAAGAAGCACCCAAGATAGAACCCAAATTAATCACTTAGTTTTTGACTAGAAAACACAAGTGATAAGATGAACTAATATTAAATTTTATTACTACTCTAGTAATAGGAAATATTAGTGTTTGAGAGGTTTTAGAGAGATGAGGATTTTAGTGAGATGTACATGCAAAATAAGAATGAACAAGTGAGGCAAAATGAACAACAAAATTGTCCATTTAAGGACACAAGAGGTCCGGCCAAATCATGCATGAGTGGCCCCTTATTTGCTTAAAATAATCTCATGCAAAAATGTTGAGTGTAGAAGTGAATTAGAACATGATCATGTGTCATAAACATGACATGATCACATGTTGTAGTGTAATACAAGAAACAACAATCATCATGTTATACACTACCAAAATTTCGGCACCCACTAGTGTCATGCGGTCCATTTTGATTTTTGATATTTTTCCCACAAATACTTATAATCATATGTTTAATTATCTTGTATAATTAAGGGTTAATTTGATCATATAACAATTATATGACTCAAATTAATAAATAATATACACTTAACTTTTAAGTGATATTTTATCATTATATCAATCTATAATGGGTCCCACAATGCCTAGTTAGTTTATTTTACAACTCCTTGTAAATATAATTAACTAATCACCTCTACCTCAAAGTATATGCATAACCTCAACTAATTTAATGAGTTAACTATTAATCATTAAATTAAATCTTATTTAATCGTATTAAAATAAGACGTAAAATTTATTCAGTCAATTGTCGTATAATTGACTAATAAACTTATCCGGAATGAGTTCGTAACTCAATTTCCAATAAATAACTCTCCTAACTAAACATATATCAAATATATATATAAAGCACTAATTAATGTGTATCGTATACAAATAATTAGATTTCTGTTTGGGTCTCATCCTATAGGTGTGACCGAAAGGGGTCAGTTGATTACCGCCGTCATACGACAATAACGTCTAACTCTAGTCAGCTGACCGTTAACGATTTACGTTAATCAACTGACGTGGAGTATCTAAATACTAGTCATCCCACTAATATTCCAAAATGAGATTTATAATATAAATGCACTATTGTGGAGGACACTTGCTCCAACATTATCATCAACCCTCATAAACTCGACCTCACTATCATTTTCAAAATTTACATCTTGAGTTGTGAGTTTGTGTTCAAGAGGTGAAGTAGAATATCAATCAAAATGTGACACATTTTCATTAGGTGAAGGCATAGTATTGACATCATTCATTACATTCACATTTGAGAGTGACGAGAAATAAGCATGTGAAAGGCAAATTTGAGAACTATGCCCTTCACCACGACAGGTATCACAAATAGATGAATAATCATGCATATTACACAAATTGGGAATTGGGGGAGCATTTTGAAATTGGACATTAGTTTCATTCAAGAAGTCGGCCGTAGAAATTTTAGGAAAGTAAACAAGAAGGTCCCACCTCTCATCATAAGACATATAATTAAACATGCCATCACAATTTTGTTCGATCATGTCCCAAACATTATCAACAACTCCATCATAGATTATATGATAAAATTCCCATCTTTCAACATCCCAACCAAAAACATAAATATATTCCCCAACGTTTTCCCAATCCACATGAAATGGGTCATCATGAGCTTGAGGATAATTAAAAATCATTTTCAAGACCTCTTTTTTTTTCAAAAGAAATAAAAGTGAACTAGGCCTAAACTAAAACAAAAATCAAAATCAATCCTAGACACCGTCTCCGGCAACGGCGCTATTTTGATGAGTGATTTGTCGCGGACCCCTCGACCAAACAAAACTTATAATGCTCAATAACAAACTAATTAATGTAGTAGGGTAAGGAGGTCGAACCCAAAGGACGGTTAGGATTGGCTATCAAATTTTGTTTTTATCTAGTCTAGTTCGGACGAAGATGGGAGGTTCAAATGCTAAAGACGAGCTAGATGTAATAACTAAAACTAGAAATGAAGCAAGAAAAGATTAAACAAGGCTTAAAAGGGACTAAGGTGAATGGGTTCATTAATGTAGTAAAGGTCAATTATAGCGAGGGTTAAGATGAGTCTAATAGTAAATCTAGATATGTCTTCACCTCTTGGTGCAAGACGGTCTCTAGGCAAGTCTCGACCTCTCGGTGCAAGACGGACTCTAGCCTAAGGTTCGATCAGGTTCTCGCCCTAACCTCCCCCTAAGTATTCAAAACACACACAAACACATTACAAGTCAAGCTCTCACTCAAACTAGTAATTAAACATGGAAATGACTCAAATTGCTCATCTAAGCATTTCATCAAACATCATGTGTGCACAAAACAATTAGACTACCCTAAGACTCAATCTTTATGCCCAATTACCATAATCGACCCACAAACCTACATTAAATTGCCCATCTACCCTAGTGATGAACTACTCAAACATGTTTAAGACAAACAAAAAGATTAACACAATAGTAAATATATTAAACATTACTAATAAGTAGATCTAGTAAAACAATGTAATGAAAATGAAATTAGAAGTAAATAAAGAAGGAAAGACGAGATTTTTACCGATTAACATAAATGAGATGGAAAAGTTACGAACTTGAATAAAAACCTGATCTTTTGATCTTAATCTTCATACAAAATCCGTGTAGAGGAAAGTATTACAAGATTTGGGGAAGGATTAAAAGAAGAAATTAAACTACGATAAGATAATCTAGTGATACGGGTTTTTCTTCTAAAGAGACGGTCTAAACATCTATCTAAAATAATCTACCCTAAAATTATATATTATGATGGTCTGCCCTTTCTCTCGTCTAATTTCTACATAATAATCCTCATGGGTCTTCTCTCCTCTCCTATTGCTAATACTAGTCTCCTAATAATAATATGGTGGGCTCCCCCTCTAGTGGACTTTTTGTCCAGCACAAAAAGACACAAAAGAAGCAAAACAAAAATAAAAGCAATGCCCAATAGTTCACGCGCAAAGGGAAAAAGAGAGAGGGAGTCTGAGCGGTCCGCCGGTCGCCGGTCACAAGACAGGCTCGGAACTTCCTGCTTCTAAATGGGCATAAAAAAGGATAAGGGACTCCCAGCCGGTAGCCCGACGGACGGTGGACCGGCTGGAAACCCACGGTTAATTCTTGTGTTGCGCGAAGAAGTATCAAAGGGGCACGACTGACCACCTGTGACACCCTCAAATTTGCGGAAAGAAAAATAATAATTTAAATACATAACGAAGGGTGTCATAAATAAAAAGGTTCATTACAAAAGCAAATTAATATTATGCATAAGAATTATACAAGACGGGAGACATATCTCCCGTATAAATACGGAAATAAAAGAGTGTATAATAATATACAATCTAAGAACCGAATATAGGTCCAAGGTAAATACTTCGCTCGCTAGCTCGTCAATGTACCCAAAGTATGCATCACCACATGTTCGACCGCATTAAATATAAACACGGAAGCCACAGTCAGTGGGGAGTAACTCCGAGTTCTCCCAGCCACGAAATGTCAAGTTTAATAAAACATGAATAACATAAAAGCAATGTATATGAACAATACAAAACTTTCACATATATGATATGCTTTTCATGTTATGAAACAGATAACTAACAAATAACCTAGCATGTGAAAGCTATCATGTGAAACCGATAATAAACTATAACTCGAGGTAGGGAAGCTGGTATGCTAGCTCAGAGGTTCCTCTCAGAAACATGGCCTGATACACTCAAACCCTAATCACACGTAATCATGTGAATCAGTTAACAATCGGTAATCCAAACTCTATCAATCTTAGCCGGCTTGCATCTCACCTTCTAAAACTCATAGAATCATCAAACATGAAAGACCATTACTTCTACAAACAGGCATAAGTTCTTAGGACAGTCAATAGAAGACTTCTGTAACTCGAGTCTATACCACGAGGTAGGATATACTTAAATATTTAGGCTCAGCGGTCACTCTAGTAACATGGCCCAAATACCAAGGACACATCTAGGCTCAGCGGTTACACTAATAACATGGCCCAGATCCAAAGCACATATCTTAGCTCAGAGGTTCCTCTCAGAAACATGTCCAAGATACGACTCAACCCTAACCCTAGACTGCGCAGACCTAGAGAAATGCGAAGATCCATCGCATCCAAGACCCATGATACAATCACATGAGTACCCCTAAGAAGATCCATCAAAGGGTTGGCTAGTACTAAAGCTGGCTCCATTTCAAAGTGGAAACTATGGCAGCCAGGCCCCGACTTGAAGATCCATCAAGCCGGGAACACAAAAGCTATCAAGCCGCAAACTCCATATGCTCGTTAAAGATAGTACGGGCCTATCAATGTCATGGTCCAAGATACTCATTTAGAATTAGAATGGTCAAGATGCCATATACTCATAATTCTCTATGGGTACTTAGTCAACACGACACCAACCATATAATTAAACAGTCACGGGAAAAACATCCTATCATGTGACTAATGGCATATAAATCATATTCAAATATCATATCGCCTCATATCTACTAAGGCTCATTCATTCATTCATTAAAATAAAACCTTACCTGAAGACAAATCCCCGACCCGAGTCCCGCGACGGGTCATCAGTCAAAACGGGGCTGACTAGATCTTAGTTTGACCAAACCCGTTTGGTCAAACCGGCTAGAAACAGAGTCTTAGCCCTCGAGGCTTGAACATAAGAATATCACATTCATTTCATGCTATTTCATTCTATTTCTAACATGTGAATTATTATAACATCCCAAAAACCCGCTTGACTTAAATGATATCCTATTAAACTACGATCTCGTCTTATAATTTCTAACATGTGAGAAATAATAATTTTATGAAAAACCTTTTAATTAAATATTTTACTTATTAACATTTCTCACTTGCTAAATATTACAAAACACGATAAAAATAACGATAACTCAAAAACCGTCACAAGTCCCAAGGTGGGACCCACGGTTCACTTTGAACCGGTTTTGTTCATCATTTCTCAAAACCGTTCCTTAATATTTTCCCCATGCTTAACATATTTAAAACCCATTAAAACAACAACAAAACAATCAAGTATCGACAAAACCCAAGAACCAAAACACGGACCAACCAGACCGGGCTGGACCGGCCTGGACCGGCCTGAACCGGCCTGGTTTGGACCGGTTTCCAGCCCCTCCAAAACAGCCCCTTACACGGCCCCACCAACAAACAACCCAAAATTATTTCCAACATGTTTTGATTATCAAACAACCATTTTAACAACCATTCATACCAAAAATCATGATTATGAACATCATCCAAATTTATCAAGCACACTAAAACATGTCATAAATTCATACAACATAATAATCATAACCCCCTATCATGTTACTACTTAAAAACCGTAAATTATAAACAACAACTAAAGATATGTAACATTTTTCGTCGAGTAACTCGGAATCGTTACCTTAGCTAGTAAAATCAATTAGCACCAAAATAAGAAGTAAAGAAAAATAAGAACCCGTCTTCTAATCTTCTCCTAAAATATACGAGTCACCAAACTCGTCTTCAAAATCTTCCCCTATAAGAAATGACAAGAAAACATTATTAGAACTTAAAATATGATTTTCCATAATTAAAGTCTTGAAAACGATTTTGTCGGAATTGGAAATAAAACATACTTGAAGATGGGGAGCGAAGAGGAGGTCCTAGAAATATAAGTTAGGACGGATTTAATTAAGAAATGAAGGTTTTATGAAGGTTTTGCTCAAGAACGATGAAGAACGGATGAAGAACGCGAAGAACGCTCAAGAACGATTAAAGAAAGTGATATTTTGATCTTAATTTGATTTGTTGAAAAATGAAAAGTTGTTTGTGAGTAGGAATGAGTGGATGAGTGCCGTGTAAATATAGGCCAAAATAGTGAGTTGGGTTTTGAAATTGTTGTTATGGAATTGACCCGGTATAATAATTATATTACCGTAATTAATTAGATATTAAGTTAATTGAATTAAATATCAAGATATTATGTTATTGTAATGAAAAGAAAGAAAATATCAAGGTCAAAGAGAGAAGAAAAACCGTGAGGATAGGAGAGACAGCGGGTCTGATTTTGAGCGATTTGCGTAATTTTCGTTAACTGATCGATAAAGTTGAAAATATCTTAGATATTCTTATTAATTTAATCAAAAGAATTAAAATATCTAACGTGAGTGGAAAACGATGACATGGGCGTGTGACTCATGCCAAAGTCGAGTTTCGGTTTTGTTTCGGGATTTACGATGACTCGGGAATAGTTAAATGACGTTCGGTTAAAACCGTAAAAGTTATTCTTTAAATTCCAATAAATTCAAAATAATTATATTAAATTATGATAAATCCAAATAAATCTAAATAAAAATAAAATAAATTTATTATTTTTCAAATATAATTTCGGTCTTTAAAATTACGAGGCGAGTCGGGAAAAGTCAACGAAAGTCAAAGTCGACTTAAAAAGTCGAGAAAAGTCAAAAATGACTTAAAAGTCAAGAAAAGTTTATGACGACTTAAAAGTCAAGAAAAAATAAATGACGACTTTAAAAAAGTCAAGGAAAGTCAAAGACGACTTAAAAGTCAAGAAAAGTCAAAGATGACTACAAACAATCTTTTCATGAAATCTCTCAGAAATTCCAAATACGAACGCGGAATTTCAAAATAAGACTCGGAACAAAAATTTCTATTTTAAAAACTTAAGTTCTACTGAAAAGTGTTAATAAATATTTTTACTAGAAAAATTGGGTACTTTTCGGGTTGTTACAACCAGACTTCAACTTTCCTTTCTCTTCAAACCCAAACCACCTGATGCCGTCGCCTGTGACGACTATAACAACAACGCCGACGAACACCTTCGAGCATCCTTCCATATGCTGGGATGATGAAGAATGATAAAGCAAAAAGATTTCTTTTTCATCATCATATTTGCTTTATCCTTCCAACCATCATCAACTTGAGCTACAAAAATTGCTGCAAAATCAAATTAAGATACACGAAATTAATGTACCTGGATTCTATATTTATGTATCTCGAACTAATTTTAATGTACCTAGTAATTAATTTTGTGTATCTATGTTTAGGTACATTAAATTGGTGGTTAGATACATCAAAAACTAGTGTAGTTACATAGAAATCGACTAGAAACAAACGAAGAGCAAGAAGTAAGGTAGTCTTTGCCACCGTGGAAGAAGACGATGACGTGGCAGCGGTGGTGGGGTAGGAAGAGGCGAAAGGAGAGGTTGGTGGTGGAGTCGACGGTGATGTCGTGGGTGGAGACGTAGTTGAGAGGGGTTCGTTGGCGGAGACACGACGATCGAGGAATCGAACACACGGCGGTTGACGGTACCGTTATTGCGGCGGACGATACATGGCTTGGGCGTAGTGGTGGCGTCTATTCATGGTGGTGTTAGTCTGTCAAATGGAATTGGTGGTGAATCAGGAAGGAGTGGAGTTTTATAATTGTATGGATAAGGGAGAGCAAATGGTAAGATTGGGTTTTTTATTGAGCCATTACACAGTACTGACAAGTCACGCGTGAGATGTTTGTCTATTATGTTTGTACGGCTTAGTTCATTTCCACTTTTTGCACCGAGTGGTCGTTTTCACCGGATCCTAAATCTATATATATATATATATATATATATATATATATATATATATAGAATAAGGATCAAATGAGTCCACCTTATTTCCTTGAGTCCATGAGTCCTCTTGTAGGCCATTGGATCTTGGAGATGGGTGGTTGAGATGAAAATAAGAAAATGGTCATTAATGGGGTGTTTAATCTATTTCTCTCACTACCACCTTAATTAAGCCACTAATACATTCATCCATTCCACTCAATTCCCACACAATTCATTCATTCAAAACACTCACACCTTCTCTCTAAAATAAATACTCCTCCTTCTCTCTAAAATAAAATCAACCACCAAAACCAAAAAAAAACCTAGATCTAAATAAGAAACACTCCTCGACAGCCGCCACCTCAACAGCCGCCATCTCCGGCCTCCCCTCCATAAGCTGCCATCCTTACGTCGTCGGTGCCCACCTCCTCCAGCCACCCTCTTCTCACGCCTCCTCCAGCCGCCCTCCTCACACCACCCATCTCCTTCAGTCGCCCTCCTCACACCACCCACTTCCCTCAGCCGACCTTCTCCAGCCGCACCATCACCTTCTCCAGCCACCCTCCTCTCACACCGCCACCAAGTCGGCACCACCAAACCGCCACAATCACCACCAAATTACCACCACCACGGCGACCACCACCACTAACCACCAAACTAGATATGAAAAAAAACTAGATCTACTACCAATAAATCTCCCTTCACCACCAAAAGCCACCACCATTCACGATACACCGCCACCTCCTTCACCTCTCCCGCCGGCTCCTCTCAAATCTGTGCCACAGACAACTAACACCGCCGCTCTCCTCCTCTTTCACTGTGGTGTTTCATGCCGGTGGCTAAGGTGGTGGTGGCGGCCATTGTGTTGGTGATTGAGTGATGAAACAAACACAAAAACTAGATCTACTTTTTTTTTTTTTAAATAAAAACAGAAATAGAGGTGGTGGTAGTTGGTGTGTCATTATTTTTCATTTTCTTTTTTCTTTTTCTTAGTCTTTTAGATCTACTCAAAAGTATAATTAATTTCGAAATCCAATAAATAAATTTTTTAGATGTACTTTTTTTTAATGACAAAAATAGTTATGTTTTTTGTTAGTGGTTGTTATTATTGTTGTTTATGTTGAGTTATTGTTTATTGGTGACTGAAGTTATAAGGACTAAAAGGACTAAAAGGACTAAAGTTTTAGTCTCAATCTATTAAAGTTACACTTTCAATGAACTAAAGTTACATTTTCAACGGACTAAAATTACACTCTCAATATACTAAAGTTACACTATAAATGACTAATGTTACAATTGTAAAACATTAAATTACACTATAAATGACTAAAGTTTCACTTTCAATATAATAAAGTTACGTTCTGAAAAGCTTGGAGTTACACTTTAAATTATTTAAAATTTCAAAATTCAAAAATAAGGTGCCATAAAATTACTTAGTAAATAAATTTATATTATTTTGGATTAAAGTTACACTTCTAAAATGTTAAAATTACACTACAAAAATATGAGAACTTGTCTTAAAATCACTTTTAAACATAAAAATACACTATTTTGGAATGAAGTTATACTCGTACAAGAACAAAGTTACACTCTAAAAATACGTAAAATGTCAAAAACTTGTCTTAAAAGCATTTTTTAGTATAAAACTACACTATTTTGAATTAAAGTTACACTCGTAAAAGATCAAAGTTACACTCTAAAAAAACGTAAAATGTCGAGAACTTGTCTTAAAATCATTTTTTAGTATAAAATTATACTACTTTGGAGCAAAGTTACACTTGTAAAAGAATAGAGTTACACTATAAAATTACGTAAAATGTCAAGAACTTGTCTCAAAATCAATTTTTAGTATAAAGTTACACTTTTTTTAATTAAAGTTACACTTGTAAAAGGCTAAAGTTACACTCTGAAAATACGTAAAAAGTCAAAATAATGTCGTAAAATAAATTTTTAGTAAAAGATTACATTTTTTTGAATTAAAGTTACACTTGTAAAAGGCTAAAGTTACACTCTCAAAATACGTAAAAAGTCAAAATCTTGTCGTAAAATCATTTTTTAGTAAAAGGTTACACTTTTTTGAATTAAAGTTACACTTGTAAAAGGCTAAAGTTACACTCTGAAAATACGTAAAATGTCAAAATCTTGTCGTAAAATTATTTTTTAGTATAAGGTTACACTTTTTTGAATTAAAGTTACACTCGTAAAAGATCAAAGTTACACTTGTGAAACTGTACACTCGTAAAAAAACAAAAGTTACCATTGAAAACAAAAGTTAAACCCTAAAAATGCTAAATTGTAATCAACTTTAAGCTAGAGAGAGAAAGATAATTAATTAGTGTATAAGTAAAAAATTAGTGTATTGGTTACTTTTTGCTTTTAATCTCAACCACCCAACTTGAAAGATCTAAGGGCTCATAAGAGGACTTAGGGACTCAAAAGATATAAAGGACTCATTTGAACCTTTCTCTCTCTCTCTATATATATATATATATATATATATATATATATATATATATATATAGGGGCGGGATCCCGTGCAAACTAGAGTTCCGTACGAACTGTACGAACTACTTTATAGGGGCGTCAGATTACCATTTAGCTTTTCTTTTACACCAAACTCCCATATGATACACCCCAACATTAAGCTTTCATCTCTCTCCTTCTACACCAAGCTCCCATCAACACCACCACCACTATCATTGATACCATCGGAGCAGCGACATATCCGTCGTCGGCGTATCTCCGAGTCCAACATCGCCGGCGCCATTCTTTTCCATCTCTTTTTTTATTCGACATAGTCCTTATCATCTCCCGTATAGAGATAGTCAAAGGTGAAGATGTTGGTGATTTTGATGACGCGGTCCGATTGATTTAACAGTGGAAAAGGAGGGTGATAAAGGCTTGTTAAGGATTTGACATCTCCGATGATGAAATAGATTGATCGACGACGATAGGTAATTAGAATTTCTCATTTGAAGGTTTGGATGATTGTTAATTAAAAAGCAATAGTGATTGATGTCGGATATATGTTGGTGCTTATCTCCACTTTCAACCAACAATCTTTGTTTCTGATGATTAATTCATTTGATTTAATCTTTTAGGTTTGGAAAAAGAAAAGAGGTTGTAATTTTGATTTTTTTCTACTAAATTGGAGTACGAAAATAATTGTGTGTCACAAGCTTGTCCCTTGTTAGAAATTCGTGTAATATGTGTACTTATTAAGGCTTACTTCGTACTTGTTGAAGGTCCTTATTTAGATAGTTGGATAAAACTCTTTTGATATAAATCTATTCATGAACTTGAAGATGGCAAATACTTGTGTTTGTTATTCGCGAGCTTAGTTATGGAATGCAATTCGTTATGCAGTTTCAAATTTCAATATGGGTCAAAGTGGGTAACATTCTTTTGGTGTTGGTAATACAAGGTAAGATTACATATAGTGATATAACAAACTAATTTATTATATGAAGCAATGGATTAATGTGGATGTGAGATGTGAAATTTCTAGCATACAGAGTATGTCTTTGAAAACTATATTGGTGCATTTGATACTGAAACTGCAGGTTCTTGCGACATACAATTGGTATCCAGTACTTGAAAATTTTCCTACTCTATACAATTAGGATTATATATACAATTGGTCGATGGAGCGGTGTATCCAGCAGGCTAAATACATGTATCTAACAACTTACAGGAATGTATCTAGGTTAACAGAGATGTGTATCTAGCAATTTAAAAGAATGTATCTAGGTTAACGGAGATGTGTATCTAGCAATTTAAACAAATGTATATAGGTTAACGGAGATGTGTATCTAGCAATTTAAAGAAATGTATCTAGGCTAACGGAGATGTGTATCTAGCAATTTAAAGGAATGTATCTAGGTTAACGGAGATGTGTATCTAGCAATTTAAAGGAATGTATCTAGGTTAACATAGAAGTGTATCTAGCAATTTGAAAGAATGTATCTAGGGTAACAAAGAAGTGTATCTAGCAATTTAAAAGAATGTATCTAGGTTAACAGACAAGTGTACCTAGCAATTTAAAGGAGTGTATCTAGCATGCCACATAACAAAGTGATATTTAGAAACACGCTTAGAGTTTTAGAACACATTAAACATCTATACTACATGAAATTTAAAAAATCAACTAAAATTGATCTTCCAACACTTAGCAATAACAAAGTGTGCTAAATGCCTAAGGCTAATTTATACGGCTATGAAGATGGGTATGAGCTTGAGACTTGTCTTAAGTTGGGTTTTCGGTTGTTAAGACTCAACTTAAGACCCGTGAACAGTAATTGTTAGTACAAAATGTGGATCCCAAAAATAGAAAAATAACCGAGTTTGAACCGGGTCTTATAAATAAAGTAGAAATATTTTTAATGTTGTTAAAACTTAAATTGAGTATATGGATACATAGTCTAAATAGGTCTCTTAAAACAATCACTTTAATAAAAAAAAACCCTCAAAGATGCAAACTTTTTAAAGGTTTACGACATTTCCAAACTAACATCAACAAGGAAAAATCAAAATAATCATGGTTCTAATGCATATACACGTTAAATCAAAATTTAAAATTTTGGGGGTAAGATACACAACAAAAAATAAGCATTTGTACGTATCTAGAAACTTAGAGTAGTTTATATAGCAAACTAAATGTACGTATCTAACAACTTAGAAAATTCTACAGAGTATCTAACAACTTAAAAAAGTGTATATAGTAATTAGCAAGTTAACGATATGTATCTAACAAAGTAAAGAAGTGTATCTAACTTACGAGATATTTTTATCTAGCAAGTTTAAGTGTATATCTACCAAGTAGTAGTATGTGTATCTCGATATTAGGTAAGTTAGTTTAATTTATAAAATTATGTCATGATTCGGGTTTCAACTTTATTAATTGTAAAATAGTCGTAGTAAGATTACTAACTCTCTTTAGTCTTCACGATTTGAATAATACAAAATAAAATAATTTTTTTTGTCTTGTTTAATGAACATTAGCATTCCACATTGAAACGAGATACATCTAGGAGGAGCCCAGATACACTTCTACCACAAATCACTAGTCTAAACTCTAGATACACAAACTCTGAACACTGAACATTCATTTGTGTACCTAGACCCATATTTCATGTCCAGATACTTGATACTACATTGCCATATTAGTACCCCTACGACCACTACACCACCGTCGTCGCTGGACAAGCCCCACCACGCCATTATCACAACCACCACCATTCCATCACTAACACCACTCCCTCGCTCCACCCATCCACATTCTTCACCGATCGAACTCCGCATCCGTGCTACCAACGACACTATCTCCAGCCGCACCTAACGCCAAAAGCTTCTTAGTTGTCAATTTTGTAAAAACTTGATTTGAATATTGATCTACAAATGAAGAGTTGATTATAAAAAAATCAGTAACCTTAAATACAACAAGGTATGGCCTGAAGACGAGTAGGTGTCGAATCTCTGACGACTCTACGGTGGTAGAGGGTGAGGGATTCAAATGAAGGAGAAAGGAGGAAGTGAATGAGGAAGCTTAAATTCTGGCGAAACACTAGCGGACAACCCGACATCAGACGGATGCACGGTAACTGGTACTCTGTGACGAAGTTCCGGCTCTGACGCTGGCGCCGACGTTCGTTGGTTAGAACTTAGGAGTGAGACTTGGCATGAGCGTTGGGGGTGTGAATGAGATTGGATGTATTTTTGGTGGTCATGGGCTTGGGTTATATTGTTGACCATCGATTTGCCTTTTTCTTTGTCAAATCCATTGGTCCATATTTAGTTCGTAAGTTCGCATTGAACCTCTAGTTCGCACAGGATCCTAATTCTATATATATATATATATATATATATAGAGTAAATTATTGCATTAATCAGAAGTTGTTACAATGATCACATACATTGCTTTATATACTGATAGCAATTACAACTAACAGAGTTATATAGTTAGTTAATAACTAACTTTACTGATGATGTCATTACTAACTAACTAACTAACATATATTTCACACCTTGCAATCCAAACAACCCCTTTGTCTTTTTATTCGAGCGACTTGGAAAGATAAGACAAAATTATTCAAATGAAAATGAACACCAAATGAATTAATTGAATAGGTCTACAAATGGTTGCATAATCTTGCAAATTCTTAAACTCGTTTTTATTTAGTCAAGCCTTCGGGAGATTAAATGGAAAATTTGTCTTTTAATACAATTAATGAAAAGTCTTTATTTGTGCACATTTGTATCAATCTAGTTAAATTGTTAAATATTTAAACCCGTGAAATTATAAGGTAGATATATAATAACTAAAAAAAGTAAGTGTTACCGATCATTTGTTTTGAATTTTATCGCGAGCTTGTTTTTTTATATTTTGTTATTATCTAATAATGTAAACAATGATTAAGTTTGTATGAAGTCATAATTTAATTTCCCAGACCCCAATCTTAACCATGCAAGAACGTATTTCTAATTTGAATTTTGCATACTTACTTGACTATATATGGGATAGGTAGCCAAATAAAGGAAATTCATAATAGCACTCCGAAATTACTAACACCACATATGCTTGTGAGACAATGAATAAAATTTTCTCTTAGACTTAATTTGTATTGTTGTGATAGGTAGTAACATTATCATTTTTCCAATTAAAGGGCTTTAAAAAAACTTGCTTTTTATATATATGAACTCAAATTCTCATTTGAGACGAACTTTATCCATCTTAAGCTTAAAATGGGTTAAATAGTTAACACTAACATGAATATGATATAAATATAAAATGTCTAGATATTTGCAAAAACTTATATTTATCAATGTAAATGGTATGTATTTGATCCGTTTTAATCTTAAGACGAATATCCATCTTAATAGAAACTCGTTGAAATAGAAGAAATCAACTGACCCAATATCCAACAAGATAAGCTCATAAGTGGACTTAATTCACTACTTCACCAACCTAACACAAATAAACCCTAATCATCCATGTCTATCCATTTATCTTGCTAGTTGCTACTTGCTACTTGCTATCAGTGTTTATCTATAGCCGTAAATTGTTTGATTTACTCTACCTCTATCAACCGCACACCTACACATTAAATACCGTTTACATTCATTTACACTCCCTCATAAATCCAAAAGACTACTTTTCCATCTAGCAAAATTTTTTTTTTTCAATTCTCGCTTCACAATTTATGAGTTTGTACAGTTTAGTGATCTTCTTCTCAAATCCACAAGTGTACTTTCACTGATATTTTTTAATTTTTTAATTTTTTTTTGCAATTTCAATAACTTTTTTAATTAATCTCAACCGTATATTTCAATATTCGCTAAATTGATTATTTTGGGTATTATAAGTATTAGAAGAATTGAATTATCATAAGGAACTAAGTATATAAATATTATTACTGTATATAAATATTATTGGTATTATTTATAACCATTGTTATTAGTTTATGTACATAAATAAAGTTCATATTTTGTAATTGATTTATTTAATAATGAACTAAGTAGTAGCAAAAAAAAATTAAATTGCTTCCAGAACGTGGGTCCGCCAAATCAGTAAAAAAAAGTAACTTTGAAAATTTGACTTTTAACCACAGGCTGAAACATCAGCTCCGTGGTTGTTGTTTTAATAAGTAAAGATAATAGAAAAAATATTTAAAGCGTTCTTATTGGTTGATGAAGAAAAATAGTGATGTAGGACCCCCCATGTTTATGCTTAAGAATTACTTAGTTTCATTAAATCAATGTGTTACATTATACTACGCTATATTTTATTAAACATAACATTTAATGAATAATTACATTATTTAATATAATTATTTAATCCCATTTGCACATCCGTAAAAAGATATTATAAACACAAATTATTACATTCCCTATAATTAAAATTTTCACTCCAAAATTTACATATTACTATTACGAATATTATAATAAAATAAACTACGTAATTGCATACAAGTTACAAAAATACTAATACTAATTTATAATACAAAAAGCATAGTATCTGTTTCAAAATATATAGTGTATAATACGTATGAAATCATATTATGTTTTGAAATTTTGGGCTCTAAACATTAAAGGGTAAGACATGTTTTTATGAGAACATATAGTTATTTTCATTTCCGTTGATATAATATATTTCTTTATTCATTATATTGGTTTAAATTATTATATTGGTTTGAATGTATTAAAAGCATGTTGTATTAACAAAATATATTAACTTTTTATCGATTTTTTTATTGATCGTGAATTTAAAATTTATCTAATAAAAACATACTACTTATATACATATACTTATATTTTACTTGAATACATTCAAGTTGTTTTTTTTTCTTACGATAAAAATAAACAAAAATCAAGTATAATCATGTATCAAATAAGAATGTCTTTTATTAATTACAACCCGTGCATTTTCTACACGGGTTTAAAACTAGTTTATGAAAAAGTAATTCCGTGCATATAGAGATTTTGAAATATATATTTTAATGAAAATATTTTTTACACGATATTAAAAATTTCCTCTTTTCCATTTGATTGTTTACGTTTGCTTTTTGGACACTACTCATAAGTTAGGAAAATGTTTAATACAACTACTAATATATAACATCAAAGATAGTAATGTAAGATATTATTTAAAATTTCTTGGCGAGTGGATTATGAATATCAATTTTTTTAGTAATATGTAACTAAAGATATGAACAAAATAAAACGAGCATTAATATAAATATATAAAGCAAATGTATGTAAACAATCAAATGGAACGCATAAAGTATTTTTTAGCTACGACTTACCTAAAAAAGTCAACGACTTCTTTACTACAAAAAACTATAGGCAAATCTTCTGCACTACAAATATGTACAAATATGGGAGTATATCAAAATAGTAAAGTAGATCTACAATTATACTTATCAAACTAGGGGATAGGGGACGTATTTAGGTTGGAAATGAATTTTCCCTAATGTTTTAGTATTATTGGGGATTAATCGGGTGTAATGTTCAACATAAAGTTAAAAAAATACCCTTCAATATATAATCAATTTGAAATTTAAAATCTAAAAAGGGAACTAAATTTACAAATATGGCATCTCGGCATATTATCCTAGAATAAAAATTCTCATAGGTTTTCCTTCTAAAATATTTTTTCTCAAATAAGGAAAAAAAAGAAATTTTCTTTCATTGAATATCATCTTTTTGTTAAAATACAATCTTTCAATGTATACTACTTTAATTATACTCTATTATAAGCTAAACTATAACTTATATTAAAAATTTTGTAAAAAAAATCAATAAAATAATTTGAAATTTTTTATATAATCAGTAGTTTTGTAGTAAAATTATTTCATTAAAATCCCCAATTCATAACTTTACTCAATTCTATTCATTAGTATCCCAGACACATTTTTGTTCTCATATCAAATGAAATGGAGTTAAATATGAAAAGTTGATGAAATGTCAATTTAAAATCTCTAAGGAATATACTACAAATTAAAAAACTCTACAAATACCGCGCATACATTGCGCGGGGATCTATACTAGAATTTCTATTCATAATGTAACAAGTGTAATTTTCGTGCAAATGCACGGTTTTTTTTTATGCGGATGTTAAATATTATAAAAATCAAATTACTATTATTTAAATTTATTTGGAACTTGATGATAAAATTTAATATTGGTAATTTATCTTATTAAGAGTTGGAAAAATGAAGGTTCAAAAATTCTACCTTGAATAAGATGTTATGTTTTTACTATTTTTTTTGTAAGCATTATTTAAAAATAATGATATTATATCACTATTGTAACACCCTATAATTTCCGTAATTTATTTTATTAAATTTACTTCTCTTTTATTCGTTTAAAATCTATGTTTAAGTTGTTTTCGTTATAGTCCTTGTTAGTGTAATGGATTAATGAGATCAATCCTCCTCTCCCTCTATTTTGGGCGTTTGATTTATACTCTTAGTGGGCTAATTTTCTAACCTAACCTAATGCTCATTAACCTACTTGTGGACATGCACGCGTGATCACATCATGTCGCAGAGATCCGACATAGGCATTATCGACTCGAGGATTCGACCCGAATCGAATCAAGGTCTAGATGGAGTCGCCACCAAGTTTTGTGGGAACTTGGAACCATTCAAGTCAAGTTTACACCTTTCATCGAATGTATAGTTCAAATCGGCTAAGTGATTAAATCTTAGAGACTTATCTTCCTAAATCACTCGAATTGAATGACTCTCGCTACCAAGGGATTTGGCCATCCGGAAACCATAGATTTTGAGTAAGGGGTGAAAGTACATGTTGGGAAATCATTTGCATTCAGACACCCAACCCCGCCCGTTTCATAACAGCCTTTACTAAGCTAAGTGCTAAATTTCACACATATGTATAACTACTCGATTGAAATGTAATGCAACGGTTGTTTTACAAATAAACCCTAAGCATGTGAAGTTTGTTTTATGTGGTTTAATAATGCATGTTTGTTACTTCGTCGAAGTTGTTTTAGCATGTGAGTTGATTTGAATTAGACATAACAATAAAAGATACATTAGGCTTGGAGGAGAGGGGAGCTAGCCATTTGGGGAACTATTCTATTACACTCCATGCATCTCTCCAATAAACGACTCAATTTGAAATGAAATAGATACAACTCGATCTATACACATTGCTAGACACACATCGATGTCCAAGGATCGTTTTTAGAACGCAATTAACATTGATTAATTTATACATCGTTCCAATGTCTAACAATATTTCTAGCATAAATCGGGCCATAACATCTTAGATGCCATGTGATTTACTACGCTTGCACTAGCGATAAACAATGAATGCCTAACTAGTACGAACAAGGGTTTTTTGAGAGACTTGTTTTGACTCGAATTAAAATTGACAAATGACCCAAAATTTAAATGGTACAAAATTATACCATGATACATAATACAATTCCCGACATGATACAAACGATAACGAATGATATAGACGGTAAAAGAAAACAATAATAAACAAAGAAAAAGCAATGCTAATGACACGGCAAAATCGTGTATCACACACGGTTTAAGGACCCAAAAAACGACACTAAGTCTATGTCATCGAGTGTAAATGGATAGGTGATAGGCAAGCACGCCCATACTAACGAGATGGTGAGAAAGAAAAGAGATTCATTTTAGTATACATGTGGAACGATAATTTTCAAGTTATCGTTTCAAAGTGGAAATATGACCTAAACATGCATCTAATCATTAGGTTAACAACTAACCATATCAATGTCATCGGACAGTGATCCAATAGAGGATACGTTTATAGGTGAAGGGCGGATGCGTACCCCTACATCACGCTTTTACACTCTCAATTGAGCCACCATCACTGCCACATGATTATCGATTTAAAGGCGTACTCGTCTCTTCTAGTCAAGTTTGTATAAAGTAATACATCTATTTAATTTCATTAGACCTATATTCAATTTTACCGATTGATTGTTAATAACTAATATGTTCAAGTTAACTAACAATGCATAATTAATAAAAAGAAGACAAGAAAATGAAATAATAAGATTACATAAAACACGGCTTGGATGTGTCCCATGGCGAGACAAGAAACGGTCCAAAGGGACTTGATCTTCGATCGTTTGCAAACAAAATCCATTCGATTTATTATCTTGAACCGATTTGAATATTTGTTAGTATTATATCGACCACTATTCATATAATACGATTCGACTTAGAATGGTCATGAAATAAATTAAACTTCATAAGATACATTGAACACACGTTAGTATCGTTAGTGCATCGAAAAACGAATATAAAACATAACTAAAAGATAAATAAGATTGGGATTTTCGCATTATCAACCTACATGTAAATTGGGACATCGTCTAATAGTCTAACACGATTGTAGTATGTATATTTCAAACGATAAAGGGAATGTTTTCGACGGTTTTTGTTTTCGAATTTGCAAACTCGTAGGATTTTGGAAGGTTGTTTTGAAACTCAGTTTGTGACTTCGTTACACGATGGGTTTTCAATACGAAAGATGTTGTAGAATTGTGGGAGTGTATAATTGATGTATATGTAAGGTAATCCTGGTATTTTAGAGTTTAGATATGGTAGATTGGAGCAAATATAAAGTTACGCAGCAGTAACAAAAACAAACAAAGAGACAACTTAATGTATCGATTTTTGTCTATGTTAAAGTGTGCTTTTTGGCTAGATTTTCTTGGTGTGTTAAGGTGATTATGGAGGCTTTCTAGGGTTTTTTTATAGAGGATGAATAACAGGTTAGTAGTTGGATGAAAGTTATACTCAAATAATCGTGTTCAATGTTGTTGTTTGTGATTATTTTCTAGATTTTTGTATGGTTATTTTGGGAGTATCCTATCCTCTTTTAGCTTGTTATATCACATGGAAATTATAATGAGAAGATATGTGTAACACCCGCAACCGTGGCCTATTTTATTTTAATAATATTATATTATTATTAGTTAGCTTAATTTTAGATTCAATTTATATATTGGTTTTCTGTGTCTCTTTTGGCAAATCTGAGTCCGTAATTGGACTCTACTCGGAATTTGATGTGAGTCGGACTTCATACTTCACATTGGGCCTTTTCCAGCAAACTTCACTCACTTTACCAAGAATCCCCGCGGAATTCCAGCAAACTTCCTCACTTTACCACTCAATTTTCAGCTCACTTCACTCATCTCCTTCACCAAAACACTCACCATAAACCCTAACTCCATTGTCGAGACACCAAAACCTTTCAAACACTCCTATCATCATATCTTGCTCATTTCTTACACAAATTCACTAAATTTTAGCTTATTCTTCCTAAATTTTTCTTCTCTTTCTAATAAGATGAAGACCTCCAAGATCCGGACCAGGACTACTTTCTCGTTAAAGAAGAAGAAGGAAACTAATTTGAAGACGCTAAAAGGTAACGGCGAAGGGTTACTCGATATCAATACGTGTTTTAAGTGTTAATTGTAGTTTTTATTTAGTGAAAGATGAATTCTTCGCCTTAATGTCATATAGATATGTGTTAGTTGTCATTCATATGTATAAGCTCATCTCAATGCTTATCCTTCACTAATCTTATGCTAAGTTGCATTTATGTTAATAATTATTCCTACTTATCATGTTTGAACTTGAGTTGAGCAATAAATATGCCTTTGTTTGCGTTAATTGATCTTATCCAATGATTGCTGATGATTAGGATGCATTGAATGTGGTTTGTTGATGATAAATGTTGTTTGGATTAAATGGGTATCAAAGGATTTGGAGTAATTGTGGTTGTTAAATGTTGTTTTTTGGGCATGTTGTCCTAGCCGGCTCAACGGCCACCGGTTAACCCAACCGGCTGGGAGCCCCTGTTGTTAAATTGGACAAATTTGGTGATTTTGGTGAAGCGTAGGTCCCAGCCGGCCTAACCGGCCGCGCCGGTCCCTCTTAACCGGCTGGGAACCCCTGTGAGTTTTGGTTGATATTTTGTTAGACTGTGTGTCTCAGCAGGCCACCTGGCAACCGGTCCCACCGGCTGGGACTC
>JAIUZE010004655.1:7500-18505 GCA_022085475.1 Heliosperma pusillum | reverse complement strand
AAGAAGCCCTTGATTTGAAAAGAAAAATCAACGCCCGATCAAAGATTTTTTTTTCTTTGAATACTAAAGGGGATTTTCAGGACCGGCGAGGCGGGAGGGAAGAGCGATCGCAAATCTCACAAATAAATTAAAGAGTAAACGTATGCGGTGGCTTCTAAACGAACTTATCTCCTACATCTGATCGCAACCCGGTACGTTTGGTCATTTTTTTTACAATAATGGCTATATACTTAACTTAAAGGGAATAGCATCAGCGTAATTGCTTTAAATCTTTTTAAAAGTGTTCATAGCTTTAGCAGAAAGAGAAGTTTCATCGGAAAGTTTGCTGAAAGAGAAGTTTCATAGGATGCGAGTGCTTACGGGTTACGGTCGAGAAGCTCAATTAGGGGCTAAAAGCCAAGTGACGCTCTATTTTAATTTCATTTCTGACGATATATCAGCTTACATAGAAGCCTTACTTGATTGTATAATCATTCTCATGAGAAGCTAAAAAGCCAGCTAAAGCAAAGAAATTGACGGGGCGGCGTATAGCTAAAGCACATGAGCTCAGCTCATAACTAAACTCGTATAAAGAAGCTCTTTTTTATAAGCTTCCTCTTCCTCTGGCTCTACGCTTAACAACGCAAGCATTTATATCGTCAACTTCCTTAAGCTTTGGTCGAGCTAATAAATTTAATGACCTCTCGCATTCGCTCGAGTCATTCGCTTCGCCCCTCTCCAGTAAGTCGAGCAGGTGGAAACAACCTGAATAAGCTAATAAGCTCAATCGATTAAAAACCACTAAGAAAAGAAGATCTTCTTGCCCTATCACCGGGTGACTCTCGATCATTATGGACTATTAGTTAAAGAAAGAGTTACGGTTTCTAAGTTCAACCGCGGTCTGTTATAAGGAAAGGAGAGGGAGTGAAGGGCTGGCACAATATCTACTTTACTAAACTAAGAAGCGCCCGCGAGGGGAGCGGGAGGCTTGCTTAAGAGAGTAGGGAGCAGAAGCAGATGCCGATGAAGCGATAGCTCGTGAACCAGCTTTTGAAGTTGAGCTTGCGGGGACGGTTAGTCACCGATCCTGAACTCGCTGATGACGAAGGAATGGAAAGATATTCTTTTTATTTATCTGAAGTTGGTATTGGTATCTTTTTTTGGTCTTTCTGAGAATTACTGATTGTGCTTGTCGCATCCTTGCTCCTTTCTTTTCTTAATATACTTCTTCTTTTCAATTATAAGAAAAAGATGGGAATTGCTTGTTTATGAGCTGGCTTAAGTGCCGATCTTTTCCGTGACGTGTAGGCTTTCTCTTGTTCAATTAGGCAAGCCTCTCCCAGCGAGTTACGAGCTAAAGAGTGAAGAGCAGAGTTCAGTATACTACACGAGCAGGGGCGCCCTTTTGAACCCGGCAAGTCGAGATGGATCCAATCCAGGGCTAGTCCCTAAGATATATAATATAGCTTTCATATAGTTATGACGCGACGCTCCTGCTAAAGCTTAATCAGACTCTGCGACGCAAAGACAGGAATCATGAAAAGGTTCGTTATTCAAGAAAAGAAGGAGAGGAACGAAGTAGCACCTACAGCTATGTCAATATAAGCTTCTCCGATGGAGATTAACAGTAAATTGTCCATTGCATGTTGTTCCGCAGAGGCGGTGATATGATTCCTTGCTCCATCCAATATCGCCCGATTCACTCGTTACTACTACTTAATTTAATGGGATCATCATAACTAAATGATCGGGGTAACGCTTTTGTCACATAGCTAAGGGAAGAGAACAGCCACTACAGATGGGAATCGCCCTAACCTTAGCGAACTTTCTTTCGCCCTTCCTTTTGTTTTGCAAGCGCCACTATCTCATGACATGATACTATAAGATAAGAATACGGCACAATCGGAATTCTAAAGCATTTCATTTCGAAGAAAGGCTATCAGCGCTAATTTATGAATAGTTGGTTTTAGTTCTCTTTTTTATTTTTTGGATCCATGCAAGCCATTTCCAGTTGAAATCATAAGGTACCATCCTGTTCCAGCCAGGAAGACAGCTCTATCTCACAAGTTAGCTGGATCTTTAAAGCCAAAGGCAAGAAAAACTATATCAAATGATAATGGGCAAGCAAATTGAGTAAAGTTATCCTCATAAGGTAGCAGTTACCGCTGAAGGAGCAAAGACTCTAGCATCTGAAGTAGCTTCCATTGTCTCTATCATGGAACCACGAGTGTTCAGCAAACTCGACGATGATGACAAGAAAGTTTGCACACTGGTTTGCAAGGCTTGGGCCACTTGGTTACACCTCGCATGGTACGAACCTCAATTCGTCAGGTTCTAAGCGTCAGCAGATGAAGACTCATCGCAGCACCGCAGCAATGAGGGCTAGCCCATTGAAGAAGCTTAGGTTGTAATATAATGTAGTTCGACAATCCGAACTACGATCGGGTCTGATTCTCCATAAAATAAAAATCTTTTTAATTTGTTTTAAAAATTCTCGTTTTTATCAAAGCGATACCTCATCGTTTTCGCGGAATCCTTCTCTTTCTCATAAGAGCCAAATAGGTTCCCTTTTCCATTCTACCTCTAGCATGTTTGCATCCTCTAATTTCCCAAATCTTTCTCATATAATCATTCGCATCGACCCATTCTCCTCAAAAGCCAATGCCTTATGCATTTCCACCTTTTCTCTCCCCAGTCGAAGACTGAGCAAAGTTGAGACTCCGCGCAGTAGTTGGGAGAAGATGCGCTCTTCTTGCAAGATGTCTTTTGGACAAGACAATTCAGTTCACCCGATCATCTCAAAAGGGCTTGAGATCATCCAGAAGATGGGATATACACCTGGAACCGGACTAGGAAAGGACGGAGCAGGAATGAAAGAGCCAATCCCAGTTGTTGACAAGAAGGATCGTCACGGCTTGGGATATAGGGGCAATAAGGATCATTTACCCCTGAAGAAGTTTCCTTTAACACTCAACGGTCAGTTTGTGTTGCAAGGAGATGAGGAACTTTACTACGAGTTCCCGGAACCATGGTGTGACCCACGGACCAAGGAATGGCTTCCTGGGTTGGAGATTTTCTTTGCTGAAGCAAGAGATCCGGAATTGATCAAGACCTGGTTTAAGGAAAAACCGGAAGTTCCCGCAGAAGACGAAGATTGGGTGAAGCACTTATGTTATGGTGTTCTCCGCAAGATGTTTCAGTTTGCCGATCCCGAAGAGCGAGGTTTCGATCCGACAACCTTAATGATACCTCCCTCGGACCACGTTTCCCATGATTGGAGCGTGGAGTGCAAGATGGATAACGGATCCTTGAATTTCGAATTATTCCTCGGAAACCACCAAAAAATCTTTCCCACCTCTCCAAACCATTCCTCTAACTCATCCGATGGATACGATACCGATAAATCGTCATCCAGCCTCTCCTCATTGCAACTATGGAGCTAATGAACCTTGGCCTTGGAGCCTATGCAACCCTTTCCTTGGCTTTCTTTCTCTACGGGCTATGGCTCACGAAATGGAACTGTAAATGGTTCTCCGAATTCTATTGATCATCTTCCTTCGGCTCCCTCGATCTGGTTCACGCCTCCCTCTCCTTCTTGTTCTAATTATAATGCGAGTCATTTCATCCCTTTGTCTCTCCTTTCCACCTGTCCTATCTTTTATTGGATGTGTTCCGCATCTAGCATATGCTAGTGGATTCCATCCGCTATCCCTCTCTCTTACCTAACTGCAGCTAGGAACGCCTTTATCTTATTCTTATATAGAATGCCGATCGACATCTTCCCAAACTTTTAAAGCGAGCCGGCTATCGCATCCTTTAACCTAGCCCGAGTAAGATAAGGTGCTATCGCAGCCCGAGGAAGAGAAGATCTTATCTTTCTTTTAAGCGTATTATCATTCTCTTTGTCTTCTTTTTTTTTTAATTTAAAATGTATTCTTACAGTAATGAAATAATAACTTTATTTAATATTTAAAAAGAGAAATGAATAAAAAAAAAATTAAGGGAATTTGGGCCCAACCCGGGAAATGAAATTACGTCCCCACCCTCAAGGAAGAAATCCTCAAACTGAGCCAACCATAGCATGGAATCAGAAACCAGGTTTGATGCGGGGGTTCATACAGGACCCTTGGCCTGAGTCCAATAAAAGAGCTAATTTCGCTCGCCATGAAGCTCACCTCGTTAAGGGAAGGTCCCTATAAAATAGATCAGACCCTTAATTTTAATTTATGTTTATGGTAAGCTCGCATGTTAATTTACTTTTTTAGTATAGTAAGGCAGGAATGAAGTAAAAAGACAGGTCAGATGCAGAGTTTGGAGCCCCAAAATAGGTTTATCAAAATAGGTTTATAAGGTTCCACTGGTAAATTCGGATTAGAAAGGTAGGCTTTTCAAAAGCAGATTTTTGATGTTTTACGATTTTTATAATAAGATAATTTAAATTCTTATTTATTTATTTATATTTAATTAAATATAAATTTTTTTTAATAAAATATAAATAAAGGGTGGAGGGAACCGGATCCCTATGAGACGGATCCCGATCCCGAAAGAGTGAACAACGGAACGAACGAGCGAGAGGCGCTCTTTAGCGAGTTAAATGAAAGTTGCGAGCTGAGCTAGAGGAATGAATCACTGCAAGGACGGAGTGAGTCTAAGTGCTAGTTGGACAAATTAAGGATTTCAAAGTGACAATATTCCGCAAATGGCTATCCACATTTTTATTTTATAAAAAGAGGTTTACCGGGATTTTCGCTTGAAACCGATTTTACTCTCTAATCTTAATTCTAAAACGTTCATTTTACGTTTTCCCGTGATTTTTTGTGTCGAACCGATTTTATTAGTAAACAGGCCTCCGAATTTCTAAAAATAGACAAAACGCGGTCTTTTTCGTATCAAACCGATTTTATTAGTGAATCGAGGTTATAAAGTGTGACTTTTGACAAAAGCCGTGTTTTTCGGGCATCAAATGATGCTTTGACCTATGTTTCGGGGAATGAAGAAGCTCGGATATGCTTTCCTGACTGGTCCCGTTGAACCTACTTGTTCTATATTGACAGCTAATCTTATCTTATTATTCCACCTATGGGAAGAGAGGTGCGAAGCCCCTAGAAAGGATAATCCTGAACGTGTAAAAGGGTCACTTATAGGATAAAACGATATTGCTGAGGCTATGCTCACTGACGCGCTAAACCACTTGTCTTGCAACAAGAAAGAAAGATGATCTACCGATCGTGAACCATGCACCTGACGAAGGCCAACACCCTCGCTTCGTAACATACTCTACCCTCGCCCTATTCTCATAAAGCTCCTTTCCTGCTCGTTTCTTTGGCTCGCCGGCTCGCTCCATTCATTACACTCGCTCATTTCACTCGCTTCACTCGCTCCACTCGCACCTTTCCTTTCGACACCTAAGCGAATCAACCGATCCAAAGACGCGTTGTGAAAAAAGGTGTTGCACGAAGATTTCGTGTTTTGTAAAAAAACGTGGTTTCTTGGTTCCCATCTACCTCGTTATGAGTAAAAAAGCTTTGAAAGGAAGCATATTGGTACGTCCGTCCTTCTCTTTTTGGAGAAGTACGAACTCGCCGCAGCGGTAGGTTTACTACATATTGGATTGGGTGAGATTCTTTGAGTTAGGAGGTTCGATCTGTCCACCCCGGGAACAACGAGATAAGCACTTGCTTGCCATATATCAATAGAAAGACGCATATTAAGTCTAAAGGTTGATAAAAGTAAGACACATTCTCCTGCTAAAAGGTTACGACTCCTCCGAGCATAGGTGCTCACTCAGCGGCTTCAATAAGGCAGTGGTATCCCCACCTATAAAAGTAAAAGGGGGCACCCTTCTCTTATAGGAGCCTCGAACCGCCATATCAAAGAAGTTTCATTCCCTCCGCTCGCTCCATGCGCCCAGCCAATCTATCCGATCAAGCTAGCCGACAGGCGATCAACCCATTCTGCAAAGAAAGGACAGTCCTTCCAACGGCTAAGCCCTTCCAATCTTCTTCGAATGCGTCCTCAAACCAACCGCTGCCAAGCCAACGTAAGGGCCGGCAGTGGGAAGAATACAACGCGAGTAAAATCAAGGATCATAAGAGGCTCGACTCTTAAGGTCTTTCCTTGGCTTTCGACAAGCCATTTCCGGGACCTTGAAACAGGTGCACTTGCTTGCGCAGGAAGCCAAACCAGCTCCCACCAAGACTTATCCTGAGAGGACTTCAAACGCTACTTTTCTTTCAGCGGCGGGCTCACTACATGGGCCCCTTTCATCGGCTCGCCAACAAACTAGTTCCTCTACTTGTTTCGTCCCGTTCTGCTTTTAAGGCATGCTTTCATGAATAAATAAAATCATAGAGCGTATTAAAGATGTTTCGGGTATCCTCCCCTTTCTTGGGGGCGAGCAGGGCATCTTTTACGAAAATATCCATTCCCCGGCAAAATGGCATTTGATACCGGCTAGGACTTTCTCACAGCTTTCCTCGCCGTAACCACAATCGTACGCAGCTGCCCTTTCTGACTAAGGAAAGTTGGATTCGATGCCTCTGCAGTGTCCGCACCTTCCAACATGGTTTTAACAAGTCGAGCGTAAGCCTATTCGAAGAGACGAGTTCGCTTGCAATAAATACGCAATCCGCTCACTATGCCCATGGTTGCGTTGCCATAGATTCGCTCACTTGCTCCGCCCACCAGGTAGAGGGAGCGCAGCTTCCACTCATTCTTCAAACAAGGGACATATATTAAATAAATTGCATTCTGTGTTCGAGTGAGCACGCCCGTCTCATGCGCGGATAACACAACCCTATTCCTTGGTCTCTCATTTTCATTTCCATCTGGCTGTGTAAACACAGTTTTTCCTAGAATTGAAGATAGGCTTTTTATGGAGTTTACCAGCTGCTACGAGTTCCCTTCATCAATTGGCTGCCAAAGCATTCGCTCGAGTAAGACCGCGTGAAAGGTTGTTTCCATCTCGCCTAAAAGGAGAGAGGCATCGGTCAGCTACGTCTATAAACGAGAGTTATATATTAATATATGTCAGTAAGCCTCTTTTCTCTTGCAAAGTCTCGGCGGAAAGAAGGATCTTTTCGACGCTGTTCAAGAAAGTAAAATCTTCCGGCAAGCGCACTTAATAATAATAAGAAAATGCCTCCCTCCTCTACATATTTTTCATATCTTTCTTTTTCCCCTATCACTAGTACTTACTCCCGATCCAAAGCACCCCTTTTCCATTCATAGAGAAATCCTATCGTTAAAATCAATAAAAAGGCCATCATGGACCAAAATCCAAACGGATCAATCTTGTTGAGAGGTACTGCCCAAGGAAAGAAAAAGGGTACTTCCGGATCAAGGATAATAAATAAAATTGAAACAAGATAAAATCGTATATCGAAACGACTTCTGGCATCACCGAAAGGATCGAAACCACATTCGTAGGCCGACAATTTTTCTGGATAAGTCGAAGTATTAGAAGAAAATGGAAAAGGAACACCGAGTGGGATCAAAGAAACTAGCAGACTGATCACTAAATAGATACAAATAGGCGCAAATTCTAACATCACCACAGACCACTTTTTTTCTCGCTCCTTGCTCGCGGAGCGGCATACCAAAAAAGAAGAAGAGAACGAATGAAATCAAGCACTATGATATTTTATTTATAGTTAGTGCTCCGTGGGAACTTTTTTATTCGTAGACGCGATTCCTTTCTTATCTTATGATATTTCTACTTTTTTTAAAAGAGTGCTCCTAAATGAGGCCTCTACTTAAAAGTAAGTAGAAACTACCTTCCAATTCAAGAGTGTATAAAGGCTCTTCTTTAGAGTATGGGAAGGAGATCTTACTTATTATAAGGAAATGAGCTTTCAATATCTTTGTATGCACTAGTATAGGAAGAAAGAAGATGAGCTGGTGAGACTAACCCTTCCTTTTGTTCATAGAACAGCGGAAAATTTTAATACCAGAACTCCCTCGGCACTTCCTTCGTCTGTTTCCTTCCGCCGGTACTCGCAGTTCTCCTATTCTTATTCGACTTACAATTACATGTCTTACGCATCCTACTTCATTGGCCTTCTATTAAAGCGCAGTAAATCAGTAATGTAATAAAGTAAAGCAGTACAAAGTCAAAGTCAAAGCTCAAGCCTACTAGGTATTTTAAGGTATTTTTTTTTCAAGGCAATGAAGGAGCACTCGCGTGAAAGGAAAGAAAGGCTACCTACTTTATATAATATACGATTACGATAGGATATTATACCCAGCCAGCAAAGTTAGGAAGAATGCACCCGGCCCTCCCTTGTGCTACTCTTACTCCTGCGCGATTCAATCAATGCTTTCCGTTTCGAGTAGGGACTTACTTACTTTCTTTTAGATCAAGCCCTTATCCGGATCCGGTCTGTCTGTAAACAATTATCTGTCTGTCTTGGCTTTCTTTCTCCTCTTAGGAAGAAGTAGCAGCTACTGTTCGCATATCCGCTCAAGCAAGCCTGTCCCAATCCGGCTTTCCCCTTTACAACATAGGGCACCCCGCCCAGCGTCCCTACCTGTTCCAACAAGTGATCAAGATTTTGACGTCTTCCTAGAAGTGATGCTTCGATATTTTTCACATGCCTATGGTCCTACCGGGGGTTCCATAGTTAGTCCCATATCCCTAAGGTGCAGGAGAAGCAAAGGCATAACTCTAATACTCCATAAGTATACTCATTTGCGGATAGAGACCCTGTTCCAGATGATCGGAACCCAGCACCTTAAATACTTTACGTTGCTCCAGTCGAAGAGCAGGATCCATACTCATCGATGGTAAAGGCTGCCGGCATGGGCGGAGATAGGAGCATGGGTAGCATCTCGTACAGATAGATACATCTCAGTAGCACCACTTTCTTACCCATAAGCATAGAGGGAGGAGCAAGACTAGTATCCCGTCCGGGTACATACCTATGGCCATGAGCGGGAGAAGCGGAGGCGGGGGCACCAGTAGATCGGAGCCATAGTCTACAGTAGCAAAACCATACCCATACGCCGGGGGGGGTGAAAGAAGGGGCTAGCTGAGCTGGGTCTCAAGTTCTTCACGTAAGGAAGAGACCCGGTGCCAAGGAGAAGGAAGGTTCTTTACTGGGATTCCACAGGAAAGTCAAGAGGTAAGGCTTGGTAGCTGTCCATGCAAGGAAGCAAGCGAAGGAAAGATGAGGCTGAAAGAAGAAGCAGAGGAAAGAGAAGAACGAATAACAGTTATTTCATAATAAAGACGCTTAAAAGCACTTAGAATCTCTGCCATAGGGATATGCCGCATAAGCGCCTTTCTCCCTTGCCTAGTCTATGCCTAGAGCCCCGGAACTTGTGCCAGTCAGATAAGGAAATGAAAGACCTTAAAGCAAGCTTTAAAGCAAAGTGACGCTCTATAAAAAGATATTAAATTAAAGGTCATGCTAAATACTTTTAACCTTCTTACTTCAGGAAAGTTAGTCGAGCCTGCTTTTGCTTCTTCTTCTGATAACTGGGGTGCCTGGCTGAACAAAGGGCGCCGGGACTTGCTTTTTGTATGATTGGTATCCGTATCTGGATATCTAACTAAATACCTGTCTTCTTTCCACTCTTCTGAGCCAGGATCAAGCTCAACTATTTATTGTATTATTATATATGTATATGATGGTTGGTCCTTTGGAACCCGAACAAAGAGGCGGTAAACCTTCTCCTTTCCTGCTCGCGCCATTAACACACTCGCTGCATGCTTTCGTTAGTTTCCTCGGGAAGAGGTTTCAATGAAGAAGAAATCCCGCTTTATACGTTTGTGGTTCCCCCTGCTGTCAAGGTCTCCATGCGTAGGGTAGAGGCTCAGTAAATGGTCCCTAGGCCTCGCGCCTTTCGTTTCAATAATACGAGATTGATCTCGATATCGGTAAACAAGGATCGAATCTCACTCTCCCAACGAGCGCTGGAAAGATAGGATTTTTTCCGAACAAGCCTAAAGCTTGAATGTGACACCGGGCATCTATCTTCTTTTCTTTCACATTTACCAAAACTCATTCGATTTCTCGTGACGGGATAGAGAAAGATGGGGTAGGCACTCTTGATGTAAGGTAAGATGCTAGCGGTATAACTCAGTTAAAAAGAGGTGCCGGTTATAGTTATAGTAGGTAGGCTTCTATCCGACAGGGTTTGATGGCTGATATCGGATAGGGAGAGAGAGATTACATTTCTAGTGAACCCAAGAAAGGACTGTAATCGAAGAGGCCAGCGTAAAAAGAAAGAAAGGGAAGCAACTTGTCCACAAGCTTGATGGTCAAATAGTGAGTGGTCTTTTTTCCTAGTAGCTAGTTCCCCTAGTTTAGCTACTCGAGGGCAAATCAATGTTCATAAGGAACGGAGAGATGTTAGGCTAGAAAGTGTTCTGAGGGCAGCTAAGCCTACTTATCATGTCTGAAACCCCTCTCTTAGCTCCCGTGAAAATCTTGTCCTATAAATATGCGAGGTCTTCTAGAACGAGTGTAGCGAAGTGAAACGATAGGATGTTAGAGTATGCTGTTAACGAGTGCAGGTAAGCTAAGGCCTTGATGATCGGGTCAAAACTCTGGACTGACGGACAGGCTGACTGTTTGGACTGGCTAGTATGAATCCTATCCTTGAATGAGATTATAGTACTTTTATTCCGGAATGCGCATAAGGATTGATGCCCTTGTTTTTCATTGATTGAACCTCATAACCCACCTTAACCAATTTAAAGCTGACCTCTGACCGATTATATTTTATATGCTACACGGACTTCAAACCAATACCTTATTATAATACCATGCTCGTACTGTTAGGACAGAATGTATCTAAGTATGCCTCTGGTTTGGGCGCTTGTGTGATGTGAGTGGACTGGGCACACAGATAGCATGTTTGATTGGTCGGATGGAACCGTCTGCTTCTTTTAAAGAATAATGTTAGTAATTATTTTATTTTTCTTTTACCATCTGGGAAGTAAGGGTTGATCATCAAAGGATCCACCCGCACGTGGCAAAAGGGAGCTTGGGTTTATAAGATCTAATGACTGTCCTTTCTT
>JAIUZE010004655.1:2500-5000 GCA_022085475.1 Heliosperma pusillum | reverse complement strand
GGTGAAGTCAGAGATCATCAAATATATGTGCCCACGCGACCCAGGGGGTGATTGGGCGGGAAGTGGAGCGCGAGCTCTTGACAACCCCCGATCAACTACGGGAGAAGACTCCCTTGATAATCTCATCCGGATCCGTGAGGATCTGCGTGAGACGGGACCCCTGTCAGACTCATTCTCCAACCTCCGGGATAAAGTCCGGAGGCTCCCTTAAAGCCCTTGGTACTTGTCTGATCAATCACACTGGTAGCTTCAATAGTTCACTTAATTTTTTTTCGATCAAAATAAACAAAGCTCTGCGGCTGCGAAGGCCTGCGTGAGCAAGAAATAAACAAAGCTTTTTTTTATGACAAATCTGATTCGATGGCTCTTCTCTACTAATCACAAGGATATAGGGACTCTCTATTTCATCTTCGGCGCCATTGCAGGAGTGATGGGCACATGCTTTTCAGTACTGATTCGTATGGAATTAGCACGCCCCGGCGATCAAATTCTTGGTGGAAATCATCAACTTTATAATGTTTTAATAACGGCTCACGCTTTTTTAATGATCTTTTTTATGGTTATGCCTGCGATGATAGGTGGATTTGGTAATTGGTTTGTTCCGATTCTGATAGGTTTTATACAAAAAACCTATAAAATTCTGACAAGACTTGTCCCCAAATTGCTTTTGCCTTTTTCTTTAGTTTTTGCACTAATCCTTCTTCTTTATTTTATTTTGGGGTTACTGGGGTTCGAGGAGGCGTTTCTTCTTATATTGGGTCAAGCCGGGTTGGCTAGCGGGCTAAGGCTCTTTGGAAGAATCCTTTTCTTTCCGGGGTGGGCTCTTCTTCTCGTCGGAGCAGGGTTTTATTCCCTATTTGGAGCGGGAGTCGAAACCTACTTTGGTGAGGGAGGATCTCGCCCTGTTCCTGGCGATGGGGTGGCGCCTGTGTCGCCGCCTTCCGTAGGGAGTGGCTTTGACTCCTTATCAACAATAGAGGTATTACCCACTCTGCCTTCAACCGAGGTGGAGGTTGATTATGAAGTTAACTGGCCGGGGGAAGGAGACCCACTCCCGGCTCCTAACCCGGCGGGTTTCTTGAATCCTTCAGAGTCAGAAAGGGCTCTTCGAGACCGCCTTCTTTTCGGCGATAGCATCTTCGGGGGCCGAGACACTGACGACTTTAACGAGGAAATCCTCGCGAGGCAGGTGGACATTGAGCAGAGATTTTTCTCTGTGTTGGTCGCGCCTCGGGAAACCGGAGGCTGTGGCTTTTCCGGGGAGTCGGTGAAGAAGAATATGCCCAAAATCCGGGGCATACTCTTTGGCACCGTTTTTGGCAAGATAAACGCCCAGAACCAGCTTCAAAGGCTGGTAGGAGCCCTTTCCGAGATGGAAAATCTGGGGGTAAAGAACTCCCTTTTATTTCGTCAAGTAGAGGATAAGATTAACTCGGCTGATCTTATTCTCTTTTGAATGTAGGGAGTTCTTTGGATCGGGGGGGAAGAGTTGGTTCGAGAACTCCTTGGTCAAAGGAAAGAGGGGTCCTGATTCCGGGACGGAGCCGTATGACGCGAGAGTGTCACGTACGGTTCCTTTGAGAAGGGTGTGAGACCACCACCTATCAGGCCCGACGAGCGGTCCACGGAGCTGCATCCTTACTCACCTGGTCTATGCACATTGCTTTCTCCAGGAGGTTGGCCGCCTATCCTAGATCTTCCCATTTCCAAGAAGATCCCGGGCTCGATCTGGTTTAGTATCAAGGTGATTCTCTTTCTCTTTCTATATATATGGGTCCGCGCAGCATTTCCACGATATCGTTATGATCAATTAATGGGACTTGGCCGGAAAGTGTTCTTGCCTCTATCATTAGCTCGGGTAGTCGCCGTTTCTGGTGTTTTAGTCACCTTTCAATGGCTCCCTTAATTATGTGCGAGGAGTTGCTCTATTGAGTAATGGGAAGCGGGCTACTCCCCGAAAATGTCCATAGTTGGTTGGGGTTCAAAATCTTCTTTCCAAAAACTTTGACTTTTTCTTGTGATATGCCAACCTGAACCTTCACTCCGATCGTCCTCACTGCCCTAGGTCTCATTGAAGACGCTCCTTCGTGTCCGTTCTGAGGTTCAGTTGCACTATATCTCCGGTTCTTGGTAATGCCTTCTGTCTTTTTGCGCCTCATACGCCGGCTCCAAGAATTGCTTGTCTAAAGACTAGATGCTGGTAATGCCGGGGCACGTCTTAAAAGAATAAGTGCTCCCCTACGGGTCCACCGTCGTCAACTATCGATGACCTGCCTGAAGTGTTCTTCCAGCGCTTTAAATTTCTTTTAAAAGTCTTTTTCGTACACCTGTAGAGCTGCTCATAGTCGGTATGCGGTGCTACTATCTAAATTTAGTATCGGAAGGAGAAGGGGGTGTCTGAAGCGACACCTTTTATATTATACTCGAAATTTTTTTTACGAATTGACTCTGGTGATGGTCATGAACATCGACAAAGATTTCCTTAGAGTAGATCAGTACT
>JAIUZE010004653.1:0-24338 GCA_022085475.1 Heliosperma pusillum | reverse complement strand
GGCACAGGGCAGGGCAGAATTCAACACTAGGGACAGGGGGCAGGCCACGGGGGATCAAGGGGTGAGCATTGGCAACCAAGGGGAGGTCTACATGGGTATCCAAGGGTCAATCTGGGGGCAAGGGATGGGTAACAAAAGGGGCAGCTGCAAGCTGAGCAATGTTGGCCAGGACACGAGCCAGGACACGAGCCAAGACACGAGCCAAGCAAGCCAAAGACAAGCCCACCAACACCCCACCACAAAATCACAAAAACAGCCTACACCAGTCACTTGGGGAAGGCATAACTACCACCACCCTCTGAACCACCAGCTACCACCAAGCCCAGCTAAAACCTTACCCACCTAGGTCCAAAAAAAGTCCTAGGGAACCAGTTCCAAAACACAACACAACTACCCTAAAAATCCAAATCAAAACAGCCTACCCAAAGCATAAAGCATAAAGCAGTCTTTCCATTTCGAGCTAAAAACTGAAAGACTATCTCCAAAAGTCTTTCCTTGTCTTCCCTACTATTAGAACTACTGCAGAAGAAGGTCAAGGAGCATTGCTGAGCCTCGTCCACAAGTTCCAAGCCAACACCAAGCAACAAGCACAACCTGGAGCATGTCATTGTCAAATGTCTGCATTTTGTCTGTTTTATTGTTTTTCTTTTGGCATTAGCAGTCTGTATTTCTAGCCAGTATTTTGTCATCTTTTAATAGTTAATCTTGGCCCTTAGATGACACTCTAGGGTTGTAATCACATCCAGCATTGAGGCCTATATAAGGACCCATGCTCTTTTGTACAAGGCAGTTGATTATTGAATGAAAAAAAAACTGAGCATTGTTGAAACAGGAGTAGAGCTCCATCATCACCAGGCCAAGAAGTCAGCTAGCCAGGATTGCACCATTTCATCCAAAGGGTCCCAACCAACCCCCAATCAGACAAACAAGAGCCCCACACCAAAGGCACCAGGTACAACACTCTCCAAGCACCCCCATTACAGTCAAGAAGCAACAACAAGTCAAGCAAGCACAGCCACGAGAAGGGTCACAAGAGCAGGGTCCAGTTTCCTGAAAAACAGCCAAGACCAGCCAGAGTATCAACCCAATATCATGCAGTACAAGTCCAACCAAGGGCTCCATCTTCTTTTCCCTTAAAGTTGAGGTCCTTAGCAAGAGAAAAGTCCAGGACAAGTTTTCTAAATAAGGTCTAGAAGTCCATCTAAAACAGCCTAGAAGAGTGAAGGTCATATGGAGGAGTCTGCTGGCACCAAGGCCAATATTTCTGTCCAAAGCTCCTTATTTTTGTGTATGATCAACCTCAGGTGTAGTTAGTATGTTAGGAAGGTCGTATATGAAGCCTTTGTCAGCCCCAAACACAGCAAGAACAAGCCAAGCAAAGACTCCCCAAGACAGTTTGCAGACTTACCAATTCTGGAAAGAAACAAACCTACTTTTGCAGTCTTTCTTTTTCTCTGTTTTGCAGTCTGTTTTTGTTGTCCTCATTAGCTGACTTTGTAGTATGTTTTAGCAGTAAGATGTAAGGCTTTTAAGCCCTTAGATGTTCTTGTTTTTCAAAGGTCAAGATCTGTTGTAATTGCCTATAAAAGGCCCAAGTTGTAACCTAAAGAAGGCAGACTTTGATTAATATATTTTCTGAACTTTGTTCAAGCAATTCTCAGCAAAAGCTAAGTGTTGTAGCATTCCTTAGTAAGCTTGTGTGCGAGCTAAGACTGCAGTGTTAGAACTCATTACTTGTGTGTCTTGAGTCCTTCACAACCTTTGTCACCTAAGCTTGTGTGCTAAGGTGCAAAGACTATCTGAATTGCCTAGCCTAGTGCAGGTTGTTGGAGTCATTTCTGAGTGAGTTAAACTTGCATGTGAGAAGAGTACTAGCCTGAGTCTAAGTGACATTGAAATCACTCTTTTCCTGAGAGGTTTCAGTTCAATTGGTTATCAGAGCTTTGGTTTGTGAGTTCATTTACCTACCTACATTAAAAACACAAAAACTACCCATGAGTGAAGAGAGATTAGCAGGGCTTGAAACCACAGTTCATGGCCTTGCTAGAACTGTTATGGAGGTTACAGCATCCTTCAATGAATTCTTAGATGGTCAGCTCAACAATGGTGGAAGAGGAGGCAGAGGACGAGGTAGAGGAGCACCTGTGCCACCTGTTGCAGCAAGAAGAAGGCAACACATGGAGCAAGAGGAGGCCTCAGATTCAGAGAACTCAGAGCAGGGCCTTCCTAGGCACCATGACAAAGACTTAAAGGTAGAAATCCCTGACTTTCTAGGTAGTATGAACCCTGATGACTTCCTAGACTGGTTAAGGTCAGTAGAAAGAGTCTTTGAGTTCAAGGGTTACACTGATAGAAGAGCCTTTAAAGTTGCCATCATGAAATTGAAAGGATATGCATCCTTGTGGTATGAAAATATGAAGGCTCAAAGGACTAGGGAGGGTAAGGATCCTATTAAATCTTGGGATAAACTGAAAAAGAAAATGAGGATTAAGTTTGTATCAAAAGACTACACTCAAGACATGTTTATCAGACTTACCCACCTGAAACAAGAAGGTAGACCTGTTGAGTCCTATTTGAGGGACTTTGAGCAACTCACACTACAATGTGAGATTACTGAAAAGCCTGAGCAGAAGATAGCTAGGTTTTTAGAGGGTCTTGATGAGAAGATAGCTAGCAGAGTAAGGTTGCAGCACCTTTACTCTTTTGAGGAAGCAGTGAGTCTAGCCTTGAGGATTGAGAAGCTAGGGAAGGGAAAACCAACACCTCCCAGGCCACAGACTAGACCTTCTTTCAAACCCTTCACTGGAGTAAGAATAGGAGAACCCTTGGTCCCAGCCAAGCCCTCAGTGTCAGACAAAGGCAAGGCCCCTGAGACAGACTTGAGAAAGACAGTATCCCTTAAGAAGTGCTTTAAATGTCAGGGCTTTGGGCATTTTGCTAAAGAATGCCCCTCTAAAAGGGCTTTGAGCAGTATGGATGTTGTAGAATGGGGTGAAGATGAGATCCTTGTATGTGAGGAGAGTTTGGAGGAGCATGAGGAAGAGCCTAGAGAGGAAATGATAGAACCAGATGCAGGCTTGAGTCTAGTAACCTGGAGGGTTATGCACACCCAACCTCAACCATTAGAGGATGATCAGAGGCAGCAAATATTCAGGACCAGATGCACTATAAGGGGAAGGGTTTGTAACATGATAATTGATGGGGGGAGCTGTACCAATGTGGCATCCACCACCTTAGTAGAGAAACTGTCCCTAACCACACAAGAACACCCCCACCCCTATAAACTAAGATGGCTGAACAAGGGAGTGGAAGTAAGAGTTGACAAGCAGTGTGTTGTGCCATTCTCTATTGGCAAGGGATATACTGATGAGGTCTTGTGTGATGTCCTACCTATGGATGCTTGCCACCTTCTGTTGGGCAGGCCCTGGGAGTTTGATAGAGACTCTGTACATCATGGGAGGGACAACACCTATGTTTTCAAGTTTGGTAACAAGAAGATCATACTAGCCCCTTTACCCCCCAATGTTAAAGGGAACATTGCCCCTGTCAATGACATTTCCAAAGAAGTCCTACTGCTGAGTGAAGCTGAGATGGTTCAAGAGCTTATGGGAGATGAAACTGTGTTCATCCTGCTAACCAAAGAGGTCCTACTTCCCCAAGGAAACATTCCAGCTAATGTTCAACAAGTACTGGAGGATTATGGGGATGTATTCCCTGCTGACTTGCCTAGTGGACTACCCCCTCTTAGAGGAATAGAGCATCATATTGATCTCATTCCTGGAGCAATGCTACCCAACAAACCTGCTTACAGAAGTGATCCAAAGGCCACTCAAGAACTACAAGCTCAGGTTGGTGACTTACTCTGCAAGGGTTTTGTGAGGGAGTCCCTCAGTCCCTGTGCAGTTCCTGCCTTGCTAGTTCCCAAGAAGGATGGGTCATGGAGAATGTGCATAGACAGCAGGGCCATCAACAACATTACCATCAAGTACAGGTTCCCTATACCAAGGTTGAATGATATCCTGGATGAGCTGAGTGGGGCTCAGGTCTTCTCCAAGATTGATCTAAGGCAGGGATATCACCAGGTAAGGATCAGGGCTGGGGATGAGTGGAAGACAGCCTTCAAGACCAAGCATGGGTTGTATGAATGGCTGGTCATGCCCTTTGGTTTATCTAATGCTCCAAGCACCTTTATGAGGTTGATGACTGAGGTTCTAAGGCCCTATCTAGGGAAGTTCATTGTTGTATACTTTGATGACATATTGGTCTACAGCCCCTCAACAGAAGAACACCTCCAACATCTGAGATTGTTATTTGAAGTCCTGAGGAAACACAAGTTGTTTGGCAAGATGGAAAAGTGTACATTCATGCAGGAAGAGGTGCAGTTTTTGGGGTTCATTATTTCCAAAGAAGGAGTGGCTGTTGATCAAGACAAGGTAAAGGCCATAAGGGAGTGGCAGGTCCCCAAAACTATAACTAAAGTGAGGAGCTTCCATGGACTGGCTTCCTTCTACAGAAGATTCATCAAAGGATTCAGTTCCATCATGGCCCCTTTAACTGAGTGCATGAAGAAAGGAGAGTTTAGGTGGAATGACAAGGCTGAGAGGTCCTTCAATATCATCAAAGACCTCTTGTGTGAGTCTCCCATACTTGTTCTCCCTGATTTTAACAAACTATTTGAAGTAGAATGTGATGCTAGTGGCATAGGCATTGGTGCTGTCCTAATGCAAGAGCAAAAACCTGTGGCCTACTTTAGTGAGAAGCTGAGTGGTGCTAAGCTCAACTACTCAACCTATGACAAAGAATTCTATGCCATAGTCAGAGCCTTGAACCATTGGGGTCACTACCTGAAGCCCAAACCCTTTGTATTACACTCTGACCACCAGGCACTCAAGTACATCAATGGGCAACATAAGTTGAATGCTAGGCATGCTAAGTGGGTGGAGTATTTACAGTCCTTCTCATTCTCCAGTAAGTACATTGAGGGGAAAAACAATGTAGTGGCAGATGCTTTGTCAAGGAGAACCATGATGCTGACATACATGGAGAAAAGAGTGCTTGGGTTTGAGCACATGAAGGAGCTTTATAGGGAGGATCCTGATTTCAAAGAAGACTGGGTGGCAAGACTGGAGGGTACCATTAAGAATGGGAGTAGATACTCAGAGCAGAAAGGATTCTTGTTCCTAGGGAACAAACTCTGTATACCAAAGGGTCCTTATAGGGGGTTGCTAGTAAAAGAGGTTCACTCAAATGGTCTAGCTGGCCACTTTGGCATCCAGAAGACCTATGACATGCTGCAGGAACAATTCTATTGGCCAAGGATGTTGGGAGATGTTCAGGATGTGATAAGAAGGTGTAGTGCTTGCCAGAGGTCCAAGTCATTCTTTCAGGCTGGAGCATACACCCCCTTGCCAGTCCCAGACAAGCCTTGGGAGGATGTTAGTATGGACTTTATAGTGGCTCTTCCTAGAACTCAGAGGGGCAAGGACTCAGTCATGGTGGTTGTGGACAGATTTAGTAAGATGGCACACTTTGTTGCTTGCAAGAAAACTGAAGATGCCATGGGAGTTGCAGACTTGTATTTCAAGGAGATTGTGAAACTCCATGGAGTACCAAGAACCATAGTATCTGACAGAGATACTAAGTTCATGAGTCACTTCTGGAGGACACTTTGGAAGCTTCTAAAGACAAGGCTCCTGTTCAGCACCTCTCATCATCCCCAAACTGATGGGCAGACAGAGGTAACAAACAAGACTCTGGGCAGGATTCTCAGGTGTATCATTTCAAGGTCTTTAAAGGATTGGGATTTGCAGCTGGCACAGGCAGAATTTGCTTTCAACAGAGCCCCTTCCACCAGTACAGGTAAAAGTCCATTTGAAGTTGTTTATGGCACTAACCCCTTGATGCCAACAGAACTTGTACCAATGGCAAAGAAGGTGGTGCCCTATGATGCAAGGAACAGGGTAGAACAGATGATGCAGATACATGCTAAGGTGAAACAGCAAATTGAGAAGACTAATGAGATGTATAAAGCCAGAGCAAAGGGTCCAAAGAAATCCAAAGAGTTCAAAGCAGGAGATCTAGTATGGTTGCACCTAAGGAAGGAGAGGTTTCCTGACAAAAGAAAGAACAAGCTAAGTCCAAGAGCAGAGGGTCCTTTTGAGGTCATGGAGAAGTTGGGATCCAATGCATACAAGATTGACCTCCCAGGAGAATATGGAGTACATGGAACATTCAATGTGGGTGATCTGAGCCCATACTATGGAGAGTCTGAGGAGGAGAACAGTGAGGATTTGAGGGCAAATCCTTTTCAAGAAGGAGAGTTTGAAACAGGAGTAGAGCTCCATCATCACCAGGCCAAGAAGTCAGCTAGCCAGGATTGCACCATTTCATCCAAAGGGTCCCAACCAACCCCCAATCAGACAAGCAAGAGCCCCACACCAAAGGCACCAGGTACAACACTCTCCAAGCACCCCCATTACAGTCAAGAAGCAACAACAAGTCAAGCAAGCACAGCCACGAGAAGGGTCACAAGAGCAGGGTCCAGTTTCCTGAAAAACAGCCAAGACCAGCCAGAGTATCAATACAATATCATGCAGTACAAGTCCAACCAAGGGCTCCATCTTCTTTTCCCTTAAAGTTGAGGTCCTTAGCAAGAGAAAAGTCCAGGACAAGTTTTCTAAATAAGGTCTAGAAGTCCATCTAAAACAGCCTAGAAGAGTGAAGGTCATATGGAGGAGTCTGCTGGCACCAAGGCCAATATTTCTGTCCAAAGCTCCTTATTTTGTGTATGATCAACCTCAGGTGTAGTTAGTATGTTAGGAAGGTCGTATATGAAGCCTTTGTCAGCCCCAAACACAGCAAGAACAAGCCAAGCAAAGACTCCCCAAGACAGTTTGCAGACTTACCAATTCTGGAAAGAAACAAACCTACTTTTGCAGTCTTTCTTTTTCTCTGTTTTGCAGTCTGTTTTTGTTGTCCTCATTAGCTGACTTTGTAGTATGTTTTAGCAGTAAGATGTAAGGCTTTTAAGCCCTTAGATGTTCTTGTTTTTCAAAGGTCAGGATCTGTTGTAATTGCCTATAAAAGGCCCAAGTTGTAACCTAAAGAAGGCAGACTTTGATTAATATATTTTCTGAACTTTGTTCAAGCAATTCTCAGCAAAAGCTAAGTGTTGTAGCATTCCTTAGTAAGCTTGTGTGCGAGCTAAGACTGCAGTGTTAGAACTCATTACTTGTGTGTCTTGAGTCCTTCACAACCTTTGTCACCTAAGCTTGTGTGCTAAGGTGCAAAGAACTATCTGAATTGCCTAGCCTAGTGCAGGTTGTTGGAGTCATTTCTGAGTGAGTTAAACTTGCATGTGAGAAGAGTACTAGCCTGAGTCTAAGTGACATTGAAATCACTCTTTTCCTGAGAGGTTCAGTTCAATTGTTCTCATTTCCAAAATCTTTCCAACTTGTGCTTTGTCTTAGTTGAAAGTCAGGCCTGATAACATCCTGTGCTAGGCTGTGGTTGTTGATCTACGTCTGTGGCAAGTTAGATATCCCTGTGCATAGACTGTGGGGTGTTTGCTTGTTGTTTAGTTCAAGCCTGCTTACCTGTGCTTGGCTGTGGTAAGGAGTCTTAGCTAGTCTAGTTTGTTGTTTGATTCCCTGTGTTGAGCTGTGGGAGTTGAGTAACATCCATATCCAGTGCTAGATAGGAGTCTAGGGTCCAATTCCTAACACACCCCTATAATATCACTGCAATTCTGGCATCAGAGCTTTGGTTGTGAGGCCATTGTTATCCTAACTACAACAAAAACACAAAAAATAACCCAATGAGTGAAGAGAGGCTTGCAGGTATTGAAGGCAAGGTGGATCAGCTAGCAGGCACTGTAAATGTAGTGCTGGCTGCCTTGAACACTGTCATGGAGAACATTGCTCCTCCACTGAGGGGAAGACCACCCCCTAGAGGCAGAGGCAGAGGTCGTGGCCACATGGGCATGGGAAGAGGACATCCCCTGCAGGAGGAAGAAGGGTCAGACTCAGGAGAAAGCAACAGAACTTATGAGGAGATTCCAGAGCACACTGACAAGCATCTCAAGGTAGAAATTCCTGAATTCTCTGGTAGTTTAAACCCTGATGATCTATTAGAATGGATTAGGGATGTTGAGAAGGTATTTGAATACAAAAGTTACTCTGATATTAAGTCTTTTAAAGTTGCTGTGCTAAGGTTGAAAGGGTATGCATCCCTATGGTTTGACAACTTAAAGCACCAAAGGATTAAGGAGGGTAAGGAACCTCTTAGGTCTTGGTCAAAACTGAAAAAGAAAATGCTAAACAAATTTGTCACTAAAGACTACACCCAAGATCTGTTCATTAAACTATCCAAACTGAAACAAGAAGAGAGGTCTGTGGAGGCATACCTCAGGGACTTTGAGCAATTGACTCTCCAGTGTGAGGTCAATGAGAAGCCTGAGCAAAGGATTGCCAGATTCTTGGAGGGTTTAGATAGGAGCATTGCTGCTAGAGTTAGGATGCAACCTTTGTGGTCCTATGATGATGTTGTCAACCTGGCCTTGAGGGTTGAGAAAATGGGGAAAACCAAACCAGCTCTACCTAAGCCTGTTACTAGACCTGCATACAAACCTTACAGTGGTATTAGGGTGGGAGAGACCCCTAAGACAACCAGCCAATCAACCACAGACAAAGGAAAGGGAGTTGTGAGCTCTAAACCCAACCCCACCCCAACTGAGAACAAAATCAGATGTTTCCAATGCCAAGGTTATGGTCACTTTAGGAAGGACTGTCCTTCTAAGAGAACCATGACACTTATGGAGGTAGAAGAGTGGGAGAAGGAGGGATTAGTTGAGTATGAGGTTGATGACAGCATGATGCTAGAGGTAGTGACAGCTGAGGAGGAACCAATGCAGGACTTGGTCATGGCTCACCCTGACACAGGCCATAACTTGGTCCTATGGAGGGTCATGCACTCTCAACATACTCCATTGGAGGATGACCAGAGGTCCTTAATATTCAGAAGCAGGTGCACCATTCAAGAGAGGGTCTGCAACTTGATCATTGACGGGGGGAGTTGTACCAATGTGGCTTCCATCACCCTAGTGAACAAGCTAAGTCTGATTACTCAAGAACACCCACACCCCTACAAACTGAGATGGCTTAACAAGGGGGCTGAGGTGAGGGTTGATAGGCAATGCCTGGTGCCATTCTCTATTGGGAAGGTATACCAAGATGAGGTATTGTGTGATGTAGTACCAATGGATGCCTGTCACCTACTACTAGGGAGGCCTTGGGAGTTTGATAGAAACACCACTCATCAGGGTAGGGATAACACCTATAGCTTCAGGCATGGGGGAAAGAAGGTAACTTTGACACCTCTACCACCCAACCAGAGGAATTATGGGAGTCCCAATGTGCCAGAGGAGGTCAATGGGGTGTTGTTTTTATCAGAGGCAGCTATGATCAAGGAGATGAAGCAAGAACAACCTGTGATCATCTTGCTATCTAAGGAAGTAACAGAAGGGGAAGGTTCCAAATTGCCTGCAGAGGTTGAACCTTTGATCTTGAGATACAAGGAGGTTTTTCCAAGAGAGTTACCAGATGGACTACCACCCCTAAGAGGGATTGAGCACCACATTGATTTGGTCCCAGGTTCTGTGCTGCCAAATAGGCCAGCCTACAGGAGTGACCCAACTGCCACCAAGGAGTTGCAGAAGCAGATTGAGGAGCTTATGAGCAAAGGGTTTGTGAGGGAATCCCTAAGCCCTTGTGCTGTACCTGCTCTACTAGTGCCCAAGAAGGATGGCACCTGGAGGATGTGCACTGACAGCAGGGCAATCAACAACATTACAGTCAAGTATAGGTTCCCCATTCCAAGGCTAGATGACATGCTTGATGAGCTAAGTGGAGCTCAGGTCTTTTCTAAGATTGATCTAAGGCAGGGTTACCATCAGGTGAGGCTCAGAGAGGGGGATGAATGGAAGACTGCATTCAAGACAAAACATGGTCTGTATGAATGGCTTGTCATGCCATTTGGACTATCCAATGCACCAAGCACCTTCATGAGGCTTATGACAGAAGTATTGAGGCCTTGTTTGGGCAGGTTTGCTGTGGTTTACTTTGATGACATCCTAGTGTATAGTAGCAGCAGAGGGGAACATCTCAGGCACCTTGAAACAATCTTTGGGATCTTAAAGGAACAGAAGCTGTATGGGAAGCTAGAGAAGTGTACCTTCATGGTTGAGGAGGTTGCATTTCTAGGGTACATTGTGTCAGGAAGAGGAATCTCAGTTGATCAGGAGAAGGTTGCAGCCATTCAAACATGGCCTACACCTAAAACCATCACTGAGGTGAGGGGGTTCCATGGGTTGGCTTCATTCTATAGGAGGTTCATCAAGAACTTCAGTTCAGTTGTAGCACCCATCACTGAGTGCTTGAAGAAAGGGGAGTTCCAGTGGACTGAGGAGGCCCAACAATCCTTTGAGAGGATCAAGAGGTTGATGTGTGAGACTCCAATCCTTAAACTACCTGACTTTGATCAGCTGTTTGAGGTGGAATGTGATGCTAGTGGGGTTGGCATTGGGGCAGTGTTGATACAAGGGCAAAAGCCAGTTGCTTATTTCAGTGAGAAACTGAATGGTGCCAAGCTCAAGTACTCCACTTATGATAAGGAATTCTATGCCATCATCAGAGCAGTCATGCATTGGGGGCACTACTTGAAGCCAAAGCCTTTTGTTCTGCACTCAGATCATGAGGCATTGAAATATATCAGTGGCCAACACAAGCTGAATCACAGGCATGCCAAGTGGGTGGAGTTTCTACAATCCTTTACATTCTCTAGTAAGTATAAGGAGGGGAAACAGAATGTTGTGGCAGATGCACTGTCAAGGAGGCATTCTCTGTTATCAGTCATGGAGCAAAGGGTGTTGGGGTTTGAATTTCTGAAAGAATTGTACAAGGAGGACCCTGACTTTGCTGAGGAATGGATCACACAAACTGGAGGAGGAAGGACTCAAGGGGGGAAGTACATGCTGCAGGAGGGGTTCTTGTTCCAAGGAAACAAGCTATGCATCCCAAGGGGTTCTTACAGGGATCTACTCATCAGGGAAGTACACTCAGGAGGACTAGGGGGACACTTTGGGGTTCAAAAGACACTTGAAATACTGCAGGATCAATTCTACTGGCCCAGGATGATAGGGGATGTTCAGGTTGTCCTCAGGAGGTGCTCCACATGTCAACAAGCCAAGAGTTCTTTCCAGACTGGACCTTACACTCCACTACCAGTGCCAAACAAACCTTGGGAGGATGTGAGCATGGACTTTATTGTTGCACTACCTAGAACACAAAGAGGTAAGGATTCTGTAATGGTTGTTGTTGACAGGTTTAGCAAGATGGCTCACTTTGTGGCTTGCAAGAAGACTGAGGATGCTGCAAGTGTTGCTGAGCTATACTTGAAGGAGATTGTGAGGCTACATGGGGTTCCTAAGTCAATAGTCTCAGACAGGGATGTTAAGTTCATGAGTTACTTCTGGAAAACACTATGGAGACTCTTGAAGACCAGGCTTTTGTTCAGCACTTCTCACCACCCTCAGACTGATGGCCAAACTGAGGTCACAAACAAGACTCTAGGGAGGATCTTGAGGTGTCTGGTAAGCAAGTCATTGAAGGATTGGGACTTGAAGCTAGCTCATGCTGAGTTTGCTTTCAACAGAGCACCCTCATCTGCCACAGGTCACAGTCCATTTGAGGTTGTCTATGGGGTTAATCCACTTATGCCACTGGAATTAGCTAACATACCAAGGGAGGAAGTGAACTTTGATGCAAAGAGGAGGGTTGAGCAGATGGTGAAGCTTCATGAGTCAGTCAGAAAGCAAATAGAAAGGGCAAATGAGAGGTACAAGAAACAGTCCAAGGTTCCTAGGTCCAAGAAGGAGTTTGTGCCAGGGGATTTAGTGTGGCTCCACTTGAGGAAGGAGAGGTTCCCAGCTAGGAGGAAGAACAAACTCATGCCTAGAGCTGATGGTCCATTTGAAATCATAGAAAGTGTTGGTCCTAATGCATACAAGGTTGATCTACCAGGAGACTATGGGGTTCATGGCACTTTCAATGTAGGGGATCTCAGTCCATACTATGGGGATTCTGGAGATGAGGAGGCTACAGGCTTGAGGACAAGCCCAAATCAACCAGGGGAGGATGCAGCAGGAGCTGGGGCACAGGGCAGGGCAGAATTCAACACTAGGGACAAGGAGCAGGCCAAGGGGGATCAAGGGGTGAGCATTGGTAACCAAGGGGAGGTCTACATGGGTATCCAAGGGTCAATCTGGGGGCAAGGGATGGGTAACAAAAGGGGAAGCTGCAAGCTGAGCAATGTTGGCCAGGACACGAGCCAGGACACGAGCCAAGACACGAGCCAAGCAAGCCAAAGACAAGCCCACCAACACCCCACCACAAAATCACAAAAACAGCCTACACCAGTCACTTGGGGAAGGCATAACTACCACCACACTCTGAACCACCAGCTACCACCAAGCCCAGCTAAAACCTTACCCACCTAGGTCCAAAAAAGTCCTAGGGAACCAGTTCCAAAACACAACACAACTACCCTAAAAATCCAAATCAAAACAGCCTACCCAAAGCATAAAGCATAAAGCAGTCTTTCCATTTCTAGCTAAAAACTGAAAGACTATCTCCAAAAGTCTTTCCTTGTCTTCCCTACTATTAGAACTACTGCAGAAGAAGGTCAAGGAGCATTGATGAGCCTCGTCCACAAGTTCCAAGCCAACACCAAGCAACAAGCACAACCTGGAGCATGTCATTGTCAAATGTCTGCATTTTGTCTGTTTTATTGTTTTTCTTTTGGCATTAGCAGTCTGTATTTCTAGCCAGTATTTTGTCATCTTTTAATAGCTAATCCTGGCCCTTAGATGATACTCTAGGGTTGTAATCACATCCAGCATTGAGGCCTATATAAGGACCCATGCTCTTTTGTACAAGGCAGTTGATTATTGAATGAAAAAACTTGAGCATTGTTCTCATTTCCAAAATCTTTCCAACTTGTGCTTTGTCTTAGTTGAAAGTCAGGCCTGATAACATCCTGTGCTAGGCTGTGGTTGTTGATCTACGTCTGTGGCAAGTTAGATATCCCTGTGCATAGACTGTGGGGTGTTTGCTTGTTGTTTAGTTCAAGTCTGCTTACCTGTGCTTGGCTGTGGTAAGGAGTCTTAGCTAGTCTAGTTTGTTGTTTGATTCCCTGTGTTGAGCTGTGGGAGTTGAGTAACATCCATATCCAGTGCTAGATAGGAGTCTAGGGTCCAATTCCTAACACACCCCTATAATATCACTGCACTTTTACTACCACTTTTCTTGAACTTCCCATTGCTCCTTTTATTAATATGGAGCACATCGTTGGAAGTGCAAACATTTAGCCCAGGTCTCTCTCGACTTGCACGAGCATCTCGTGCATTTAATGAAGAGAGGTTTCTCATGTTATGCATATTGTAGTTTACCCTAAACTTCACATATGCTTTGATTTTCCCCAAGGAATGTTAGACTCGGTCGATAACGAGTTGTTCTGGAATGGTCACCCCTTGCAATTTAAGAGTCTCGACATGCTCAATCAATTTGAGTACATGAGGGCTAACTTTTGTCCCTCTTTTAGGTTCAGGTTGAATAAAGTGGAAGTCGTCTTATATTATAAGATCCTAGGAGCTTGTCAAAACATGGTCACAAGCTTGGCATAGATCTCATAGGCCGTGCTCATCTTAAGACACTCCCTTGAAGATCGGCCTCCAACGAGAAGATCAAAACGTTTTTGATCGCGGCGGACTCTTTGTGGCTAGCCTCATAGGCTCGCCTTGCGTGGCGGTTGACCTTTCATTAGGTGTGGTGGGAGAGGCCTTGGCAAGGTAACGAAACCTGTCGTCACCCGCCGCAGCCAAGCGGAGTTGCATATCCCAATTGGTTAAATTAGCGCCATTCTTTTCTAACTTGCATCGATCCATGAAGGATCGAAGCCATGAGACATTCGTGAGAATTGGAGCATAGGTGGTGGTGGACGAATTAGCATTTGCCATTGCGAATAAACAATTATGACTACAAATTTTAAAGACATAAAGGAAATGTCAATATTTATCATTTTAAATACTTGTAAACATTTTAAACAAGTTTTAACATTTAAATAGTGACCTCTACCCAACTATTATAAATGATTCCGAGATCCAAATTCATATCAACTTGGGCACGGTAAGCCGATTCATCCCTCATTAACATAATTCGGTGGATTAACTTCTTTAATCGATTCTACATTAGAACTCTCGGTCGATAATATTACTTTAATATTTATCTTAAGCCCGGAACACATGCGGCTACGGTCGCGAATACTTCCGTTGAGCTCAATCCAAATTTCGAAATAATAACATTTATTACCCCACTTACCCAACGTAACAAGTTTAGCACCCCGGTGAGCCGAGCCTACTTCCTTGCGAAATTGGGATTCATGGGTTCTACATTTGGTAAGGCTTGATCTCAATTATTTATTATGAGAGGTCATGTCAATTTATTATCTATCTCGTTTAAGTGAACTACATCGATGAATTAATGATAATTTTAATTGACACGGTCGAATACTCGATAAAATATGCATGTCATGATATGGCGATTTGGCAATGCATGCAAACATATTAAATAAAAATGCAAGCATAAAAATAAAACTCCTAGTATGGCCTTTCCTAGAATAGAAAATCATATATTCTATTACAAATTCGGAAACCAACTCTTTTGGTCCCTTGAACTTCATAAGCACGCCTCCCAAAGTCACCGTCTCTCTTGGAACTCCTTTCCGAATGGCACCGTCTTTGGGAAACTCCGGTTTTACAATTAGTTACAAAATATATAATAAAATTACAATAATTTCCTATTATACATTTTTAAAATAAAATAATACAACAAAAGTGATTCGAGATCACATTAAATTACAACCGAATCAATATTCCCTTACATTTCGGGCAATATCGATTAAAACTAAGGCCATACAAGGAACAAATTACATAATTCCAAATTACATAAACCAAAATATGACATTCATAAATTGAAAATATGACATTCATAAATAAAAATGCAGCATTATAATATATATAAAACATGCTCATGTTAAATGCCAAATCGCTCTAAATAACGGTTTATATCGAATATAACCCGGTTTTACGGAAATGCGTGATAATAACACTTTAAAATCACCAAACAATACTTAAATCATATTTAAGTCCAAGTTAATTATCCCAACTCATTTAGGCCTCAAATATTAGTCATTACTCAATTTTTGACAATAATTCAACTTGTTGTTATTTAATTGCTCATAATTAGACTTTTAAAATCATATTTTAATCAAATAAATCCAAATTTAATTATAATAATTTCAAAATTTGAATTTTAAATTTTTTGTACATTCTGGAACATTTCCATGACACTTATAATGTCAAAAAACATGGTTTAAAAATTTCGAATCAGTTTTTGAGAAAATTGGTTGCGCTTTATCGGTTTTATCACATAAAATACATAAAGCATGCAAAAATTAATCATATTAAATTTTCAGTTTTAGATCTGAAATGTGGGACATTTATGCAACCATGAACAATTTTCTCTTGACATGAAAATTATTTTAGCTATATTTGCTAAATTAGTCACTATTTATGCCATTTTTACATTACAAATTCATAAATCATGCTAGACAAATCACATTAGTCTCAAATTTTCCAGTCTAACCAGAAAACATGCATGTGACAACATACCAAAATTGAAAGTCAGATTCAAATTGGAAGTATTTTTAACCATTTGACCTTTATTTATTTTATTTTATCATATAAAAATCATAAATAATACGAAATAATTCCAATTTACACGAAATTTTACATACAGTAATTAAAATGCATGTGTGATATTGAGTAAAAATTTCAAGGTCAGAAGATAAGTCTAACTATTTTTAGCATTTTAAACATCATTTTACTCATTAAAATATAATAAAAATACTAAAAATCATATTTGAGCACTATAAATTTCAATAAATTATCAAAATGACCAAAAATTATATTAGGACCAGAATATATTTTCATGCAAATGACTTTATGATTTTATATTATAAAACACAAATTACTAGTTTTCTTTAAGTTACATTAACTCGAAAAAACTATAAATCGATTATGCATGCAACAACCAAAGCTCTTGATACCGCTTGTATGTTTCTTAAACTCGATATTAGACATTTCTAATATCATATTATTAATAGTTTATTCTTAAACTATATGGACCTTATGCATGCATAACAAAAGATAAGGAAAGAACAAATTCTTACATTGATTATGAAGTAATATGGGCACAATATTTGAACTCCTTTCAAATATTGTTCTTGAGCTATGAATATGAGGATTAATTCCAAGTTCTTAGTATAAGAACGCTCCTATTAGTAACACCCAAGACAACCCTTTTTATCTCTACTAAAATACTAAACTAGTATTATTAGTAGTAACCCTTTAAAATAAATCTAATAACTCTATTACTACACTAGTAATTTTATTAGAATATGAACTCTAAATTATGTGAAAACTTCTTGAGTTTTAGAGTAAGAAAGAAGAGATTTAGAGAGATAAGGATACATGCAAAATATGAGATGTTTTAGTATATAATAAGAGGGAAAAACAAGCCCTCTTGTGGCTTATGAAAACCGGTCACACACACCCCACATGGGTGGGGTGTTGTCACTTCCAATTGTTCTTAACAATGTAAAAGGTTGAGTATTGGTAATAGTTTTTGTGCATGATTATGTCTAATTCCTAATTAGAATAATACACAAAAATAATCACCCTCTTTGTACACTACCAAAACCGGTGCACCCTTGTAATATGGGTGTCAATTTTATTTTTGCAATTTGTCATTTGTCACAAGTGTGACATGTGACATGTAACATGTAATCTTTGCTTATAAATGTGCATTTAACCAATTTAAATGCAATTTCATAACAAAGAAATTAGACTTAACATTTTAAATCACATTTTATAATTACATGTAAATAAAATGAGTCATCTCATATTTGATTAATATAATCCACAACAATTTGTAATTATAATCAACCAATTTTGCTTATCTCAAATGTTTCATAAACATAATGCATTCTTAGTAATATAACAATTAAATTACTAAAATGAATCTTATTTAATCATATTACAATAAGGTATATTTATCACTTTCAATTTAAACTTGGCTCAATTTAAGGGATTAATTAATCTGTATCACTATACAATTAATTAATGTACATGATTAGAGGATTGTCCTTTAGGTGTGACCTCAAGGGATCAACTGATCACCACCGTCATACGACAGTAACGTCAAACTCAATTGAGCCAATCGTTACCGATATATGTTGACCAGTTGACTATAATATTCATCATCCCTTTTGTATTCTTATTATCGAGATTTAATTATGTGATCGCACTATTCTTGAGGAAACCTTCTCCAACAAAGAACCACTGCCTTGAAAACTTATTCCGGTACGACCGTGGTGGCGATCAGCTAATGACTGGTAGTTCCTCAAGGATAACACTACTATCGTCTTTCAGGCTCGCCCACTCGAGACTGACAGACCTGGAATGATTTTTGTACTCTACCCAGAAAGAAGAAGAGAGGAGCTGCAGCAGGATTAGGGGGGTCTATGCGTTTTTGTGGAGGACCCTATGAACGGCCCAAAGTCCGAATGACGACCAAGGGGCTGCCCCCAAGTGGCAGCAACAAAAGGGGGACTTATGGGGGTTTATTTGTGTCCTAAGCCTATGAAAACATGAAAGATATGGTTGTGAACCAAGGGCCACAAGACCGGCTCATGGCTCGACCCACAACCTACTCGAGCCAAGGAGTTGAACCACACAAGTCCACCTCCCTAACACAAGCTCGATATGATCAAGACCCAAACTACAGACAAGCACAAGTTTGGACCTCAACCTGGACAGCAAGTTTAGCTTAGCTCACAGCCTAGCACAGAACCAAACTAACCTCACTAACAGACGTAGGTCGATCACCCCCAGCCTAGCACAGGGCGACCACCAGGCCTGGCCGATTAGGAGAGCTTAACCACAGCCTAGCACAGGTTAACCTCCCTTAATCGAACAACCAAGAAAGGCATGGCCACTATTGGTTGTGACGAGGTGCTCCTTGAGCTAACCCTCAAGTTTGTGTTTGACACAACTCTTTTTAATTCATTCTCAAAAACTGAGTATTACAAGGGGTGGTGAGTTCCTTATATAGGGGCTCACATTACATCCTATCCATCCATCTAAAAAGCTACATCTAATGGCTACAATCAAAAGGAGCAAGAGGACAATATGATAAAGCAATACAAACAAAAGGACATCATAAAAGCTACTCTAAACAGTCCAAGGGACTGTTGAAACCGGACCAACATATGCTGCCCATGGCAGGGACCCTTGTCCTTGTCATGACTAGCCATGTCCTTGTCATGACTAGCCATGTCCTTGTCTTGGACTTGGCTTGGCTTGGGCAATGTGGCTGGCATGTGATGGGCATGTCCTTGTCTTGACCGAGACAAGTGGGGCTGCTATGCTCTTGTCTTGACCGAGACAAATGGACAGGCATGTCCTTGTCATGACCGAGACAAATGGACAGCCATGTCCTTGTCTTGCTGCTTGTCTTGGCTCGTGTCTTGGTCCTCCTAGGGCTGTCATGGCCTTGTCATGGCCGTGTCTTGGTCTTGCCAAGATGCTGCCATGTCCTTGTCATGGGGCCGTGTCCTTGTCTTGCCATGGCCTTGTCATTGTCACGGATTGTTGGGGCTGAGACAAGGGACTGCCATGTCCTTGTCTTGGCTGCCAATCCTTGTCCTTGTCCTTCCTCTTGGCTTGGCATCTTATGAGACATAAGAGGGACCATGTGATGTTGCTTGTCCTTGGAATCTTTGGATTTGTGATCACCATTAGCCCTTGTAAAGACTTAATTAACTAGCCACCCATTTTTAGTCATGGTACTTGTTTCAGCAAAAGATGAGCCTCTTCGAAAAAGGATACTACCCCCCCCCCTTTTCACTACAAACTCCTCTTGTTAAAGAAAATTTGTCCTCAAATTTTGTGTGAAAAGAAATAAGGTAGTAAACAACAACGCAACAGTAACTTAGACCGTGACTTCACAACAACACAATTTCAGAAAACTAGAAACATGTATGATGAAGAAGGCACAACAAGAGGACTCCTAACCACAGCCTAGCACAGGTTTAGGATCCTTTCGTTGCCTAGCTTGACCCAAGACACTACAGCCTAGCACAAGTGTCCTTAACAGGTTATCAAACTAGAACCTACAAACCACAGCCTTGCACAGGTTTGAAGGACGACTCCTTTGCACATCCATGACCCCAAATCTTCCAAGATCGTCTTGGTTTGAGAAAACACAAGAGCCTAAGCTCTGATACCACTTTGCAGCGTAATTAGGGGGGTCTATGCGTTTTTGTGGAGGACCCTATGAACGGCCCAAAGTCCGAATGACGACCAAGGGGCTGCCCCAAAGTGGCAGCAACAAAAGGGGGACTTATGGGGGTTTATTTGTGTCCTAAGCCTATGAAAAACATGAAAGATATGGTTGTGAACCAAGGGCCACAAGACCGGCTCATGGCTCGACCCACAACCTACTCGAGCCAAGGAGTTGAACCACACAAGTCCACCTCCCTAACACAAGCTCGATATGATCAAGACCCAAACTACAGACAAGCACAAGTTTGGACCTCAACCTGGACAGCAAGTTTAGCATGGCTCACAGCCTAGCACAGAACCAAACTAACCTCACTAACAGACGTAGGTCGATCACCCACAGCCTAGCACAGGGCGACCACCAGGCCTGGCCGATTAGGAGAGCTTAACCACAGCCTAGCACAGGTTAACCTCCCTTAATCGAACAACCAAGAAAGGCATGGCCACTATTGGTTGTGACGAGGTGCTCCTTGAGCTAACCCTCAAGTTTGTGTTTGACACAACTCTCTTAATTCATTATCAAAAACTGAATATTACAAGGGGTGGTGAGTTCCTTATATAGGGGCTCACATTACATCCTATCCATCCATCTAAAAAGCTACATCTAATGGCTACAATCAAAAGGAGCAAGAGAACAATATGATAAAGCAATACAAACAAAAGGACATCATAAAAGCTAGTCTAAACAGTCCAAGGGACTGTTGAAACCGGACCAACATATGCTGCCCATGGCAGGGACCCTTGTCCTTGTCATGACTAGCCATGTCCTTGTCATGACTAGCCATGTCCTTGTCTTGCCATGGCCTTGTCATTGTCACGGATTGTTGGGGCTGAGACAAGGGACTGCCATGTCCTTGTCTTGGCTGCCAATCCTTGTCCTTGTCCTTCCTCTTGGCTTGGCATCTTTATGAGACATAAGAGGGACCATGTGATGTTGCTTGTCCTTGGAATCTTTGGGTTTGTGATCACCTTTAGGCCTTGTAAAGACTCAATTAACTAGCCACCCATTTTTAGCCATGGTAATTGTTTGAGCAAAAGATGAGCCTCTTCGTAAAAGGATACTACCCCCCCCCTTTTCACTACAGGAGCAGGTTGTGTTGTTGTTTTGTATTTTCTGATGTGCAGACTGCTCTATTTATACAAAAAATAGAGTAGTAAGGGGAGCTGAATCATTCCCTAAATCCCAGCAGTCAAGGCTGTAAATGGGGAGAATTAATCTCACCCACTAACAGTTACTTGACTGACTCAATTCTGCTCATGGGAAATGAATCCGCACGCATGAACCTGGACACAACAAAACATACCACTCGGTCTTGGCCCAAAATGATAGGCATAGCCCGCCGCAGGCGATTGCCAAATCCCAAATCCCGGATCCGGAACCAGGCTCGGGCATGGGCACACGCGCGCGCGCGAGCTGAATTAAGCACCTCGCAGAGTCTCTAAAAAAGACCCCTTTAATCCAATTACAACCAATGTCAATAAAAAGAATTGAGCAAATTTCCATGTCAAACAAGGAAATTATAAAAGTTCTAAAAACAATGTCTAAAAATACATCCCAAAATTTTGACAATTCAAAATGAGACCAAGCTTCCATAGGTCTTCAATCATGGGTAGCTACCTTAGCTTCCCTTGAAGAGCTTTCTTAGGCTTGCTTGTCCTAGCCTTTATCCTTGCTAGGATGCCCTAATTACAATTAAATAGGGTAAGAATCACAACTCGTACCTATATACCAAAGTTGAGATCATAACATAAACGATAGGGATAAATTACCAACTGAAACATCTTTCCAGTTTTGATATCTCCTAGATATTTAGTGCAATTCCTCCTCCAATGCCCTATGCCATTACAATAATGGCATTTTTCTTAATTGAGGCACCCTTCTTGGGCATGGGAGAACTATTCTCAATAGCTTTACCCTTTTCCCTTGAAGGTGGAGGGCTTCTTCCCTTTACTACCACTTTTCTTGAACTTCCTATTGCTCCTTTTATTAATATGGAGCACATCGTTGGAAGTGCTAACATTTATCCCATGTCTCTCTCGGCTTGCACGAGCATCTCGTGCATTTAATGAAGAGAGGTTTCTCATGTTATGCATATTGTAGTTTACCCTAAACTTCACATATGCTTTTATTTTCCCCAAGGAATGTTAGACTCGGTCGATAACGAGTTGTTCGGGAATGGTCACCCCTTGCAACTTAAGAGTCTCGACATGCTCAATCAATTTGAGTACATGAGGGCTAACTTTTGGTCCTCTTTTAGGTTCATGTTGAATAATGTGGAAGCTGTCTTATATTATAAGATCCTAGGAGCTTGTGAAAACATGGTCACAAGTTTGGCATAGATCTCATAGGCCGTGCTCATCTTATGACACTCCCTTGAAGATCGGCCTCCAACGAGAAGATCAAAACGTTTTTGATCGCGGCGGACTCTTTTTGTGGCTAGCCTCATAGGCTCGCCTTGCGTGGCGGTTGACCTTTCATTAGGTGTGGTTGGAGAGGCCTTGGTAAGGTCACGAAACCTGTCGTCACCCGCCGCAGCCAAGCGGAGTTCCATATCCCAATTGGTTAAATTAGCGCCATTCTTTTGATAGTCCATAGTCCTTAATTATACTCCTCTAATTAGTTGCTAAATTACTTGTTAATTTAGTATTTAATGATCTATGTAACATGCATGCAAATATAAAGACATTTATATAAGAGAAGAAATTTCCTCACATTGATATGGAAAATATAAGGGCACAACAAGAACTCCTTCTTGTTGTTCTTGAGCTACAAATATGGATGAACACAAGTAATCTCCAAAGTAGAAGATCTCCTCTAAGTTGCACCAAGATGAACCCAAATAATCTACCCTTATTATTAACTAGATAATAAGATAGATATTAAACTAATAATATTAGAACATATTACTACACTAGTAATACTTAGAAAATATTAGTATATGAGAGTTTTTAGTGAGAGGAAGGATTTTAGAGAGAAGTGTAAAATTGCACAAAATGAAGTAGTAGAAAAATGAACAACAATTGCTCATTATAAAGGCCAATTTGGCCGGACCACATTGTCCAAAAGGACTCTTATTTTGTTTAATTTGATCACATGCATTAGAGTGGAGTGTTGTAGTATAAGTGATGATTATTTCTACTTGATATGTCACTTTCAATTGGTAACTAAAGAGTGTTAATAAGAGCAACAATCATCACCATGTAACTAGCAACATAACCGGCCATTATGGCCTAGTTTGGTCCATTTTGATTTTTGATATTTGTCTCACAAATACTTATTGATCATATGGTTAATTATCTTGTATAATTAAGTGTTAATTTGATCATATAACAATTATATGACTCAATTAAATAAATAATATGTACTTAACATTTTAAGTAATATTTTACCATTATATCAATATATAATGGGTCCCACAATGCTTAGTTAATTTATTTTACAAATCCTTGTAAATATAATTAACTAATTACCTCTATTTCAAAACCTCAACTAATTTAGTAATTTAACGATTAATTACTAAGTTAAATCTTATTTAATCGTATTAAAATAAGATATAAATTTATTAGTCAATTATCGTATAATTGAAAAATGAGTTTAATCTTTATCGAATTTGAGTTTCCTTAACTCACTTTTCTAACAATTAACTCTCTACATATCGAATATCTGTTAATGTACTAATTAACTGTATCGTACAAATAATTAATTACTATTGGATTTCATCTTTAGGTGTGACCGAAAGGGATCAGTTGATCACCGCCGTCAAACACAATAACGTCAAACTCTAGTCAGCCAACCGTTATTGATTTACGTTAATCAACTGACTAATCATATATATAGTCAATAAATATCCCAATTATATTCCTTAATAAGATTTATTATGTGGCGCACTATTGTGGAGGACACCTACTCCAACAATCTCCCACTTGTCTGACACAAGTGTGCGTCACCGATTCTCTTGTCTCTTTTTCACATCTCCCACTCAACGCAAGGTGTCTTTCAGGTCGCACTTGCGATTGACAATATCTAGAGTGGTTTTCTCGATAGGGAGAGTAACTGTCTGACCGGAAAATCTACCATAGATCTCTTTCCTAGCGTGGCCACGCATTTACAGTAACTTCTCCTCGAGTGGCCTAAAGATGTTTTTACCCAACGTGGGTGGACAATTCCTGTTGATCCATCTACTCTGTATGATGCAGATCACCATGATCCAGAAGAAGTCCATCGGCCCTCCTTTTAACTTTAATTACGGCACGACCTAGAACATCAACCAAAACCAATCGGAAACTGCACCGACTCAGGTAGACGGTCGCCAGTCAAAAGAATCGACTTATAGGAATAAGATAGAAGACCCTGCCACGACCAGGCATCAAATCATTGATTTAAGGGTCTCTACAATGTCCCTGTCCGACAGAGTGTCATACAGTCTGTCTATGTAAACGACCAGTCATCTCCATGACCCCATGGTGCTGAACCAACCATCGACCGACTTACAATCTAGTCATTTCGAGACGTCACCTCATTTGAGTGACTAGGGACAAAATACTAAGTTCGTCCTATTCACTTGAATAGGGTCCAACAATCTATTCGGATAAACAAAGTATTAAATTTAGTCAAACTAAATAAAAGAGTTTAAAATAAAACTCGAACAATGAATGCCATTATCATATATGAAATAATTAATACAACATTCAATTATTACATATTAAATAATCTAAAGGAATTCTGGCACACGTCTCAATCCCATTGTGACGACATGACCATCATGCTTAGCCTTTGATAAAGGCTTGGTTAAAGGATCATCAATGTTGTCATCTGTCCCAA
>JAIUZE010004651.1:0-17122 GCA_022085475.1 Heliosperma pusillum | reverse complement strand
ATGATATTTGAATATGATTTATATGCAATTAGTCACATGATAGGAAGTTTTTCCCGTGACTGTTTGATTATATGTTGGTGTCGTGTTGACTAAGTACCCATAGAGAATTATGAGTATATGGCGTCTTGACCATTCTAATTCTAAATAAGTATCTTGGACCATGACATCGATAGGCCTTACTATCTTTAACGAGCATATGGAGTTCACAGCTTGATAGCTTTTGTGTTCCGGCCTGGGGGGTTTATCTCCAAGTCGGAGCATGGCTGCCTAATAGTTCCACTTTGGGAATGGAGCCAGCTTAAGTACTAGCCATCTCTGCTTAGGGGGGCGCCTAGTAGAGTTTCTCATGTACGGTTATGTCATGGGACGGGGAATGGAATAGCTGTTGTCGCTAGGTCTGATCAGTCTAGGACTAGGATGTTTTCCTACGTTGTGGTATAGCCTCGAGTTACAGAAGTCGACTATTGACTGTGCTAAGAACTTATGCCTGTTTGTAGACGTATTGGTCTTTCATGTTTGTATGATTCTATGAATCTTAGAAGGTGAGATGCAAGCCAGCTAAGGTTGATAGAGTTTGGATTACCGGTTGTTAACTGATTCACATGATATTATGTTTGATTAGGGTTTGAGTGTATCACGGCCATGTTTCAAAGAGGAACCTCTGAGCTAGCATACCAGCTTCCCTACCTCGTGTTATAGTTTATTATCGGATTCACATGATAGCTTTCATATGTTAGGTTATATGTTAGTTAATTGTTTCATAACATGAAAAGCATATCATATATGTTAAGGTTTTGTATTTTCCATATACATTGCTTTTATGTTATTCATGTTTTATTAAACTCGACATTTCGTGGCTGGGAGAACTCGGAGTTACTCCCCACTGACTGTGGCTTCCGTGTTTATATTTAATGAGGTTGGCAGGTTTGTGATGCATACATTGGGTACATTGACGAGCTAGCGAGCGAAGTATTTACCTTGGACCTATATTCGGTTCTTAGATTGTATATTATTATACACTCTTTTATTTCCGTACTTATACGGGAGATATGTCTCCCGTCTTGTATAATTCTTATGTAAAATTTTATTTCCTTTTCATTATGAACCTTTGTATTTAAGACACCCTTATTATGTATTCTCATATTTTATTCAGTTAAATTATTTTTTTTCTTTCCGCAAATTTGAGGGTGTCACAGTTAGCCTCTTTCTATAGGAGGTTCATTAAAAACTTTAGCACTATTGCAACACCCCTCACTGAATGTATGAAGAGAGGAGAGTTCACTTGGACTGAGAATCCCTTGCAGGCTTTCAAACACATGAAAAAGCTCTTGTGCAGTGCACCTATCCTCAGGTTGCCAAACATTGATTGCCTATTTGAGGTTGAATGTGATGCAAGTGGAGTGGGAATTGGAGTTGTCCTCATCCAAGAGAAGAAACCTCTAGCCTACTTTAGTGAAAATCTAAGTGGTGCCAAGCTGAACTATTCTACATATGATAAAGAGTTATATGCTCTTGTCAGAGCTCTAAGACATTGGAGTCATTACCTGATGCCCAAGCCTTTTGTCCTACACTCTGATCATGAGGCATTGAAATACATAGGAGGTCAACATAAGCTCAGTCACAGGCATGCTAAGTGGGTGGAGTTCCTCTAGTCATTCACCTTTTCTAGCAAATACATAGAGGGCAAACAGAATGTGGTGGCTGATGCATTATCTAGGAGGTACACTCTGCTATCAACTATGGAGCAAAGGGTTCTTGGCTTTGAGTTTATGAAGGATATGTATCAGGAAGATCCAGACTATGCAGAAGATTAGTTAGCACAGAAAGAGGGAACAAGGACCATTGATTCACCCTACACTCTGCAAAATGGATTCTTGTTCAAGGGAAACAAGCTGTGTGTTCCCAGAGGATCTTATAGGAGTCTATTGATCAAGGAGGAGCATGGAAGTGGCCTTGGAGGACACTTTGGGGTTCAGAAGACTGTGGACATACTGCAGGATCAGTTCTACTGGCCTAAGATGATGGGAGAAGTCCAAATAGTACTCAGAAGGTGTGGAGTTTGTCAAAAGTCCAAGAGTTCTTTTCAAGCAGGACCTTACACTCCCCTACCAGTCCCATGTAAGCCTTGGGAAGATGTAAGTATGGATTTCATAGTAGCATTACCTAGGACAGCAAGAGGGAAAGACTCTATTATGGTGGTTGTGGATAGGTTCAGCAAGATGGCACATTTCATTGCCTGCAAAAAGACTGAAGATGCTGTGAGTGTGGCAGAGTTATACCTTGATGAGGTGGTGAGGTTACATGGGGTCCCAAGGACTATTGTATCTGAGAGAGACACAAAGTTTATGAGCCATTTCTGGAGAACATTGTGGAAGCTGCTTAACACTAGGTTGTTGTTTAGTACCTCCCATCATCCTCAAACAGATGGCCAAACTGAGGTGACCAACAAGACCTTGGGAAGGATCTTGAGGTGTATAGTCAGCAAATCTCTCAAGGATTGGGACTTGAAGTTGGCTCAAGCAGAGTTCTCTTTCAATAGAGCTCCATCAGCAGCCACAGGCCACTCCCCCTTTGAAGTGGTCTATGGTACTAACCCCTTAATGCCTTTGAATTTGTCTAATATGTGCAGGTCAGAGATCCACTATGATGCCAAGAAGAGGGTAGAACAAATGCTAAAACTCCATGAGTCAGTCAGAAAACAAGTTGAGAAAACTAATGATCTATACAAGAAAAATGCCAAGGTTCCTAAGGCCAAGAAAGACTTTGCACCAGGAGATTTAGTATGGATCAACCTAAGGAAAGAAAGGTTACCTTCCACGAGAAAGAATAAGATAGAGCCAAGAGCAGATGGTCCTTTTCAAGTCATAGAGAAGATAGGTCCTAATGCCTACAGAATTGATCTACCAGGAGAGTATGCAGTCCATGGGACATTCAATGTTGGAGATCTTAGCCCCTTCTATGAAGACTCTGAGGGAGAAAAAGACACAAGCTTGAGGTCAAGCCCTTTTCAACCTGGGGAGGCTGCAGCAGGAGCTAACTCAAGGGGCCTTGATGATCAAGCCACAAACATGAAATGCCTGACCCCAAGAACCCCTCAGATGGAAGCTCGAGTTACAAGGTCCAAACAACAAGCTATGACAAGGCAAGATCAAGCCAAGCCTAGCCACACCAGTGAGGAAGACAGTTCAGGGCTCAACAACCCATGCCAAGCCCCAACACAACCCACATTACCCACACAAGACAAAAACAAAGCCATTCAGGACCAGGCAGACCAATCAACAAACCCTTCACCTAGGAGGTACACCAGGGCATCCCAACCACCCCCACCATGGCCTAACATCAATCCAACCCACTAAACTACAAGTTTGTCTAGGACAACCCCTTTTGAAGTCTAGCAAAAACTCATGAAACAGACACCCCAAGCTAGAGTCCAGTGAACATTAAGGCAGAGAAGGTACAAGGTCAGATTGTGGATTCCTTTTGTTTAAGTCAACTTGTCCTCGTCCAAGGCAGGTTTTATCTAAGTCGTAATAAGAGTAGAGAGTCCCAAGGAGGAGCAAAACATCCAGGCAAAGTAGCAAAACAACAAGAACAACAGATTTCCATTTCAGGAAAACTCCAAAACTGCTTTATTTGCTTTTTGTTCAGTGTCTTGTGTCTGTACTTTATAGTTGTTGAGCTCGTCCTATTGTGAGGCTCTTAATTAGTGTCAGTAGTAGTAGTTTGAACCCTAAGTTGGCCCTTGGATGATCTGTACATCCAATGGCTCACAAGATATCAGCCTCCCTATATAAGGAAGTCTTTGTATGTTTGTTTCAGTTAGACTTTATGAATGAATTAACTTTGAGAAATCCCTCAAATCTATCAAACTTGTGCTAAGAGCTGTAGTTTGAACCAAGCCTGATACATCTTCAAGATGTTTGATCAGTGTCTTGTCTTGTGAGTCAAGTTATATATGTGCCTTGCTGTGGTTAACTTGCTTGCTGTTTGAGTCTAGTCTAGGGTGTTTGTGCTTGGCTGTAACACTTTAAACCTATCTCAAAACTAGTCTTTGAGTCCCTTCTCTTGTGCATTGTTGTACGGTAGTTTCTCTAAGTCATATCCCTTGAACTTTAATCAATATAAACCAACCTCTCTAAAACAGCCTTCATTCCTACTTGAGTTGTTTTCAGTTTAAGTGAACCTAGTCTAGCATCCATCATAACTTGTAAACTTTAGTAGTTTACACTCCACTAAGTCTAGCAACAAGTCTAGACATGTACTTCGGAAGGCTCACATGATCCGATATTACGTGGAGCAAAATGAGATAGTGATAGACAAGATTGCTTCGGATGACAACATCGCGGACCCTCTCACTAAACCGTTAAAATATAATAAGCATGAAGGGCACATTATTTCCATGGGAATTAAACGTGTTTCTGAGTTGTAGTAGTTGTTTACATGGATTAGATAAATGTATCTTTTTCATATACTATTCATAACATCATCGTATTGTTTCATATTTTGTTTTTCATGTGGATTGTACGACAACATTGAACAACACAAAGTGAACTGAATTAAATTATATTTGTTTTGGTCCGTAATCGCCCTCATGAGCTGATAACTCTGGCAATTATATTGTAAAGTTGATTGATGGTGGGTTCAACGAGCCATAAGTCAAACGGTTGACTGATCGATCACAGATACGAGTTATAAAGATACCTCTTAGGACATCGTGACAACGTTATGGAGTCCTAAATGTGTAAGAAAATTCGGTGCCAGGTCGTGGATTGGACGCCCATAGTGTTCCTAGAGTCGATTCCTTTGACTATCGACTGTCTCTTGAGATTAAGGCAGTTTTTGGGTGACTTTGGTTTCTTTCTCATGGTCGACTGTAACAGGAGGTTAAGCAGATTTTTGCTGGGTCATTTCATACTGTGCTTGTATCTGCAGAATTCGAGTTGAAGAAAATATCCAACCTTTATCAAGTTTTGTTATTTCTCAGGGTCACTCGAGGAGTTGTAACTGAAATGCATGGCCATGATCGAATAATGATTCTTTTATCAATTAGGTTACTCTCTAGTCGGGAAAACCACTCTTGATATAGATCACTTGTAAAATACGACCTTTGTGAATACGGACTTTGCGAATTGTTTTACATTGAGTGAAAGAAATTTTGGATATGAGAATCGGTTATCGCACATACACTTGTAAGGACAAGTGGGAGATTGTTGGAGCTAGTGTCCTCCACAATTAGTGTGATAACGTGTATAAATCTCTTAAAGGTTCACAGGGTATACATAGTATTCTTATCAGTTGATTAACGTTTATCAATAACGGTTGGCTTGCTAGAAGTTTGACGTTATTGTCATTTTAATGGCGGTGATCAACTGGTCCCTAACAGTCACACCTAAAGGATGTGTTTGAGAGATATGATTAAATGAAAAATATAATCATATTGATGCCTTATATGACTAAAAGGTTAGTCGATGTATATGACTAAAAGGTTAGTCAATGTAATGATGATACGATTATTTAATACGATTAAATAATACTAGTTGAGACAAATTAAATGTTAATTCGTAATTAAATATGAACTGTTATATCTAATTAATGTATATAATGTAGTTATTTGATACGATTAAATATAAACGAATTAAATGTTAATTCGTAATTAAATATAAACTGTTATATTTAATTAGCAAATTATAAATATACGATATTTATAATTGTCGTATATATTATACGATATTGTCATAATAAATGATGTCAGACCGGTATTAATAAATCGACTACAAAATGTTGTATGGACTTATTAATATGTGACAAATGACAATAATAATACATACACATATTATACATTAATTAAATAAAAGAGGGAAAACTCCTATCTTGACTCCACTACCTAAAACAAGTAGAAGAAAAAGAGGGAAGACTCCTCCCTCTACTCTACTACTAGTTGGACGGTCCAAATAGGAGAGGAGGAGAGTTTTATATAAACTCTTCTTCTCTACTTTCTCATGATCACAATTACTTTCACAAAAATTATCAGTAATTTTTGGTGTTCATTCTAGCACAAGAAAAAGGCATTTCTCAGAGCATCTTGGGTGCAACAATTAGGAGAATATCGATCTCGATATTTGTTCTTAGGCCATATTGCTAGGACCAAAGGCTGATTCTAATCTTTATGCTTTTCGTTTATGACTCGTATTTCATATATTATAATTTCGTTATAATCCTTAAATTTCATTTATGTAATATACCGATGTACTAAAGGTGAAACTTTCGATGAGTTTGTAGTACTAATGAAGCTTGCCCAAAACAAGTATGATAAAAAGTTAGTTTCCATTCGTACGGATCATGGCACCGAATTTGATAATCAAGCTTTTATAGAATATTGTAGGGAGAGTGGTGTAGGACATAACTTTTCTGCACCACGAAGCCCACAACAAAACGGTGTCGTGGAACGTATGATTAGAACACTAGAGGATATGGCTCGCACTATGCTTCTGTGTAGTGGTCTTCCTAAGAACTTTTTGGCCGAAGCCATTAGTACTGCCTGCTATGTGCACAATAGAGCTATGATTAGACCTATTCTCAAAAAGACTCCCTATAAACTTTTAAGAGGGAGAAAACCCAATATAGCTCACCTTCGTTGCTTCGGTAGTAAATGTTTTGTCCATAATAATGGAAAAAGTAATTTGAGCAAATTTGATCCACGAAGTGACGAAGCTGTGTTTGTTGGTTACTCTAATCATAGTAGAGCTTTTAAAGTCTTTAACAAAAGAACTTTGTGCATAGAAGAAAGTTTTCATGTTGTATTTGATGAAGATAATGTGCCTGTGCAAGTTGAACAGAATGAAGAAGAAGACATGAATGATCCCGACTTTCGCCTTTCAAGGGATGACGTGCCAGAAATCAATGAAGAAGCTATTGAAGGAATCAATGATGAACTTGATAAATCCGCATATGACCTTGAAAAGAGAACTGAGACAATTGTTGATGATACAAATGTCTCTTCTCAAAATAAGGAAAAAGAAACCGAAGTTATAGCTGATGATGCTATAACTTTGAACCCAGATCAAGATTTTGTAACTGAAGTTGTACCAACTTTAGCTATAACCCCAGAGTCCAACTCAGGGGGAACCAATCTTGACTCTGAACCATTTGAGGAAAGTAAAAGTTCATCAGATGATGATGAGCCTAGGAACTCTAAGAAATGGAAATATAAGAGTTCTCACCCTATGGATAGTATCCTAGGAAGTTTGAATAAAGGAGTTCAAACTAGGCGAACATTAAATAACTTTTGCTCATTCTATTCTTTCATGTCTACCATAGAGCCTACCAACATCAAAGAAGCGCTTGCAGAATCCGATTGGATTGTAGCAATGCAAGAAGAGCTTCATCAGTTTGAACATAATAAAGTTTGGCACCTTGTGCCACGATCTTCTAATAGAACTGTGATTGGTACTCGATGGGTATTCATAAATAAATTGGATGACTCAGGAGTTATAGTTCGTAATAAGGCTCGTTTGGTCGTTCAAGGTTATAATCAACAAGAAGGGATTGATTATGATGAGACTTTTGCACCAGTAGCAAGACTTGAAGCTATTCGCTTACTCATCGCCTTCGCAGCTCATAAAGGAATGAAACTGTTCCAAATGGACGTTAAGACTGCATTTCTTAACGGATATTTGGAAGAAGAGGTTTTTGTTGAACAACTTCCCGGATTTTTAAACAGCAAATTTCAAAACCATGTCTTTAAACTCGATAAAGCTTTATATGGTTTGAAACAAGCGCCTAAGGCTTGGTACGACAGACTGTCAAAATTTTTATTGCAAAACAATTTTAAAAGAGGGTCTGTCGACAAAACCCTATTTCAAAAATACGAGGGTTCTGATTTACTTGTTGCTCAAATTTATGTAGATGATATTATTTTTGGTTCTACTAACAATAAATTGTGAAAGTATTTTTCAGATCTAATGACCTTAGAATTTGAAATGAGCATGATGGGAGAATTGAAATTCTTCCTAGGATTGCAAATTCAACAAACTAAAGAAGGAATAAAGATTCACCAACAAAAATATGTCAAGGAGCTAATCAGGAAATTTGGTATGGAAAACGCTCATCCAATCTTCAAACCTATGGTAACTGACAAAAAGTTGACCTTAGACGAAAATGATAAGTCTGTTGATGAGACTACATATCGAGGTATGATTGGTTCTTTATTATATTTAACTGCAAGTATACCTGACATTATGTTCAGCGTATGTGTCTGTGCTAGATTTCAATCATGTCACAAAGAGTCACATATGATTGCAGTTAAACGTTTCTTGAGATATTTAATTGGTACATCTAATTTATATTTGTGGTATCCACTTGAGTGTAATTTCGATCTAGTAGGATATTCAGATGCAGATTATGCTGGATGTTCTTTAGATAGAAAACATACCTCTGGATTTGCTACGTTTGTTGGACCTGTGGGAAATATCGGTATACTTCCCTTTAAAATTTCGGATTATAATGAAATTATAACTATATGAATTTCTAGTCATAAATGAAATTGCATAATATTAAACAAGAGATTAAGAAATAACCTTCGGTCCTAGTAAAAGGCCTAAGAACAAATACCAAAGTAAGTATTCTCCTAATCGTTGCACCCAAGATGGTTCAAGAAATGCCTTCGTCGTGCTAGAACGAATACCCAAAAATTACTTCTAATTTTGTGTGTATATTGATGATGAATATGAAGATGAATGAGAGAGTTAAAAATCAGAATTTTTCTTCTCCTTTCACCCTTGTGTGTGCCGTGATATTTTTTATTAATTAGGGTTTTATTTTTTTTTTCCCTTTTATTCTCACTTGTGCCGTGAGATTCAAGAGGAAAGAATGAAAAAAACAAAAACCCTAGTTTCCTTATTTCTCTCAACCTATATTAGGTAGTTAGCATATATCATTTAATATGTACATAATGTAATATGTATTCTAATTATTATTAGTAATGGACCGTCACATAAACCGAGTAATGCCGGACCAATACACAATAATAATATCGTGTAACACATATCCGCCAACTTAAATATAACAGTTTACATTTAGTTTAGATCAACATTATATACATTGATTAAATATAACATTTTATATTCAATTACCAGCTAACATTATTTAATCGTTATTAAATAATCGTATCATCATCACATTGACTAACCTTTTAGTCAAATACATCGACTAACCTTTTAGTCATTTAAAAAAAGGCATCAATATGATTATTTTCTCAAATAATCACATCTCTCAAACATATCCTTTACGTGTGACTTTTAGGGATCAGTTGATCACCGCCATCTGTATGACAATAACGTCTAACTTATCTAGCAAGCCAACCATTATCGATAAACGTTAATCAACTGATTATAATACAAAGTATACCCTGTGAACCTTAGCTGTTATCACACTAACTATGGAGGACACTAGCTCCAACAATCTCCCACTTGTCCTTACAAGTGTATGTGCGATAACCGATTCTCATATCCTTAAATTTCTCCCACTCAATGAAAAACAATTTGCAAAGTCCGCATTCACAAAGGTCGTATTTTACAAGTGATCAGTATCAAGAGTGGTTTTCTTGACTAGAGTGTAACTCAACTGATAAACGAATCATTATTCGAGCATGACCATGCATTTCAGTTACTACTCCTCGAGTGGCCCTGAGAAATAACAAAACCTGATAAATGGTTGGATATTTTCCTCAACTCGAATCCTGCAGATGTAAGCACAGTATGAAATGACCCAGTAAAAATCTGCTTGGCCTCCTGTTACGGTCGACCGTGAGAAAGAAACCAAAGTCACCCAAAAACTGCCTTAATCTCAAGAGACAGTCGATAGTCAAAAGAATCGACTCTAGGAACACTATGGACGTCCAATCCACGACCTGGCACCGAATGTTGTTAAACATTTAGGACTCCATAACGTCGTCACGAATTACAATGTCCTACGAGGTATCCTTATAACTCGTATTTGTGATCGATCAGTCAACAGTTTGACTTATGGCTCGTTGAACCCACCATCAATCGACTTAACAATATAATAGCCAGAGTTATCAGCTCATGTAGGCGATTACGGACCAAAACACATATAATGTTATTCAGTTCACTTTGTGGTGTTCAATGTTGTCCATACAATCCACATGAAAAACAAAATATGAAAACAATACGATGAAGTTATTATTAGTATATGAAAAAGATGTATCTAATTCATACAAACAGCTAATACAACTCAGGAACACGTTTAATTCCCATGGAAGTAACGTGCCCTACATGCTTATCATGTCTTAACGGTTTAGTGAGAGGATCTGCTATGTTATCATCCGTAGCAATCTTGTCTATCACTATCTCCTTTTGCTCCACGTAATCTCTGATCATGTGAGCCTTCCGAAGTACATGTCTAGATTTGTTGCTAGACTTAGGCTCCTTAGCCTGGAAGATGGCACCTCTATTATCACAATAGATGGTGATCGGGTCATTCGAACTAGGAACTATGGCAAGTCCTTGTAAGAATTGACGCATCCATATAGCTTCCTTTGCAGCCTCTGAAGCGGCATAGTACTCGGACTCAGTCGTAGAATCTGCTATAACACTCTGCTTGGAGCTTTTCCAGCTAACCGCAGCGCCATTAAGAGTAAATACGAATCCAGACTGAGATTTCGAGTCATCCCGATCCGTTTGGAAGCTAGCATCTGCGTAACCGGTTGCGCAAAGCTCAGTCTCTCCTCCATAAGTCAATACCCAATCCTTAGTCCTCCGTAGGTACTTAAGGATATTTTTAACAGCCATCCAGTGTGTTTCACCTAGATTGCCTTGGTACCGACTGGTCATACTCAAAGCATATGCCACGTCTGGACGTGTGCATATCATGGCATACATGATCGATCCTATAGCTGATGCATAAGGAATTCGACTCATGCGCTCGACCTCTTTAGATGTCTTGGGTGCCTGAGCTTTACTCAAATGCATCCCAGACGTCATTGGAAGATACCCCTTCTTGGAGGTGGTCATGCTGAACCTTTCAAGAATCTTATCTATATAAGACTCCTGACTGAGTGATAACATCCGTCGTGATCTATCTCTGTAGATACGGATTCCCAATATGCGCTGTGCCTTGCCCAGATCTTTCATCTGGAAATGGTTTTTTAACCATGCCTTAACCGAAGATAAGAGAGGAATATCATTCCCTATCAAGAGTATATCATCGACATACAATATAAAGAAAACGATTCTACTCTCACTCGACTTGACATATAAGCATGGTTCCTCAACCGATCGAGTGAAACCATTTGCTTTTATGACTTGGTCGAAACGATGATTCCAACTCCGAGAAGCTTGCTTAAGTCCATAAATGGAACGCTTAAGCTTGTACACTTTCTTAGGATTTTTAGGGTCAATGAAACTGTTTAAGAAGGCGGTTTTCACGTCCATCTGCCAAATTTCATAGTCATGGAAAGCGGCAATCGCTAAGATTATCCGAATGGAACGCAACATGACTACGGGTGCAAAAATTTCATCATAATGCAATCCTTGCACTTGAGTGAAACCTTTTGCCACTAGTCGTGCCTTATAGGTGTCTGGTTGTCCCTCTACGGAATGCTTATCTTGTAAAGCCATTTGCACTGAAGAGGCCGAACCTTATCAGGCAAATCAACCAGATCCCATACGTCATTCTCATACATAGAGTCCATCTCGGATTGCATGGCCTCAAGCCATAGCTTTGAGTCGGAACAGGTCATGGCTCCTTTATAGGTAGCGGGTTCGTTACTCTCTAGGAGCAAAACATCGTCTCTATCGTTCTCCTCGACCATACCAATGTATCTGTCTTGGAGGTATGGAGACTCTACCCGACCTTCTAGGTTCCTCAGGAATATTAACCGCAGCAGAAGATGAAGGAACATCTTCCTCCATCGGTTGCTCGGTTGTTGGTTCTTGAATCTCCGACAGATCGAAGGTTCTATCACTCGTCTTGTTCTCGAGAAATTCTTTCTCTAGAAACTTCGCACTAGCCGCAACAAAAACACGTTGTTCGGTAGGCGAATAAAAGTAATGACCAAACATTCCTTTTGGATAACCAATAAAGTATGTCTTGACCGATCGCGGGCCGAGCTTATCCTCGTGTCTCCACTTGACATAAGCCTCGCAGCCCCAAACCCGAATAAAGGACAAGTTAGGGACTGTTCCCTTCCACATTTCAAATGGAGTTTTGTCAACAGCTTTAGACGGACTTCGGTTAAGTATAAGAGCAGCTGACAAAAGAGCATAGCCCCACAATGAATCAGGCACTACCGTGTGACTCATCATGGATCGAACCATATCAAGTAATGTTCGATTTCTCCGTTCGGACACACCATTTAATTGAGGTGTTCCAGGTGGAGTTAACTGTAGTACTACACCACAGTTTTTAAGGTGTTGATCAAATTCATTCGAAAGATATTCGCCACCACGATCTGAACGTAGTGCTTTAATCTTTCTACCCAGCTGGTTTTCAACCTTATTCTGGTATTCCTTGAACTTATCAAAGGACTCGCTTTTGTGCTTCATTAAGTAGACATATCGATATCTACTCAAATCGTCCGTGAAAGTGATAAAATATCTATAGCCATCTCTAGCGTTGATTGACATAGGTCCACACACATCAGTATGTATGAGTCCTAATAGGTCAGCAGCGCGCATTCCAACACCTTTGAAGGAAATTCGAGTCATTTTCCCTATGAGACATGATTCACACGTGCCAAATGATGCATAGTCAAATGAGGAGATAGTCCTATTGTCAATGAGCTTCTTCACGCGTTTTTCATTTATGTGTCCCATACGGCAATGCCATAGCTAGGTTTGATCTTTGTCACCAACCCTTACCCTTTTATCACTCACATGCAATATATCTGTGGTTTGATCTAAATCATAAATCCCATTCATGGAAACTGCTTTACCATAAATCATTTCGTTAAAAGAGAAAATACAGCTATTATCCTTTATTACAAATGAAAAACCGTCCTTATCGAGTACGGAAACAGAAATAAAGTTTTTAGATAAACTGGGTACATAGTAACAGTTATTTAAAAATAATTCAAATCCACTCGGGAGTTGGATTACATATGTTCCCACTGAAACGACAGCTACTCTTGCTCTATTCCCCATTCGCAGGTCCATATCACCCTTTTCGAGAGTTCTGATGTATCTTAGACCCTGCAAATGATTACACAGATGAGAACCACAACCAGTATCAAGTACTCAAGTTCCGAAACTTGCATGGTTAATCTCAATCATATGAATAAAAGATGACATACCAACAGGAGTGACGCGGCCTGCTTTTACGTCTTCAGCATACACGGGACAGTTCCGCCTCCAATGCCTAGTCTTGTGGCAACGGTGGCAATCCATGTTTTCTTTGCTCTTTGTCTTGCCTTGTGAGCTACTGCTAGTCTCACCAGGCCCACTCTTGCCTTTTCCTGGCTTCTTGAACTTCGGCTTCCCTACAGCTAGGTCGGCCTGAGCCTTGCCCTTACCCTTACCCTTGTTTGCAATCATGAGAACGTCCTGCTTCAGGCTCCCACTCAATTTCAGATCCTTCTCAGTCTGTATGAGAAGTGAGTGTAGCTGATGAGGATTTCTCTTCAAATCATTCATGTAGTAATTTGCCCTGAATTGGGCAAAACCATCATGGAGTGAATGAAGCATGCGGTCAATGACCACGCTCTCTTTGATTTTGCAATCAAGTGCCTCCAGTTTTTCGAGATTCTCGATCATATCGAGAATGTGTGGGCTAACCGGTTGGCCCTTCTGGAGTTTCGCCTCAAAGAAGCGAGTGGTAAGCTCATACATAACAATCTGCGGTGCTTTTGAGAACTCGTTAGTGAGCGTGGTGAAAATCTTTTTTGCACCTTGGGCAATGAATCGTCTTTGCAAATTGGATTCCATTGAAAAGATGAGTACGTTCTTTATCGCAATCGCCTCCATTACGAAATCACTATAAGCAAGTGATTCATTTGCTCCTACATTGGGGCCCGGGTTAGGCGGTAGTGGGTCAGTCAAGTACTTGAGCTTACCGTCAGCTATGGCAGCATTCCGTAATGAAGCCTCCCAGTCCGCAAAGTTGGACCCGTTATTCTTCAGTCGTGTGTACTGATTCATGTTGTCCACGAACATCTTAAGCCAGGATTCGCGTGCGAGCGTGGCACTTGGCATAGGGGCATCAGCATGTGCAGCCATTTGTTATAACAGTTTTATCGATATAAATGAATGTTACACTGCGAAAAGGAGATGAAACATAATAAGCATTTTCATCGTTTTAATTATGTCTAATGCAAAACCGATTAATGCGAAGACTCTTGCATTTATACAATTGACCTCCCTCAAGTATTATATAAATGATCCCAAGACTCATTTTTTGTAAATTGATAAGCCAACTTCTTGGCTAATTCTACTTTTAGAATTCCTGGTCGATAAATTTCTGTAAATTCTATCTTTAGTCCATCATAATCACGAGATATTACTCGGACTATAATGTTGAGTTAAAATAGGTCAACACATACTACTTACCCAACGTAGAAGGGATCATATAGAGAGTAAGGTCCTATATGCCTACCGATGAAGAAGGGAGTCATAGTAGTTTTCCTTATAAAGACTAATCTCAATTTTGGGTTTTAGGGGAAGGTCCATCAGCTTTAATTTTATTCATTTAAGTGAACGAATGATCTAGCATTTAGAGAATGAATAATTTAAGATGATAGCTTTTAGAATATTGAGTGACATCTGGATGTCCATGATAATTAACATACAATCTATATGAGTCAATTTTCATGCAATTAAGTAGTAGGTGGTTTGGTTTAGGCGGAATATGATGCAATAACTATCATGCAAAAGAAAAACAATAAGAACGGAAAAATGAAAAATAAAGTACAAAGTCCTAGTGTGGCTATCCTATCAAAATAGAACAAAAATTACACTTTGGAATCCATCCTTATGGACCCTAGAAGCTTGACTTGATGTTCCATCTTGGTCCATGTAGCGGGAGTGAGCTATCCGATCTCCATCTTTGGTCTTCTCAAAAATACAATTTTTAAAAATTACAAAATATAAACCTATTTACATTCTAATTTAAAAATTATAATTAAAGATTACAAAGGGGAGATTCGAGATCTCAAAATACATCAAAGACCATGTTACCATCATTACGATAACACAATCTACTAAGGCCACACTAAGCAATACAAATTACAACCTCTTGTAAAAATACCAAAATAATCCATTCATCCATTCATTCATTCATTCAACAAAATAAAATGCATCAACAAAATAAATTAAACATTCAAGACATAATTCATTAATTATGATGATAAACTTATCCAAACCACCTTTAAAATGATCAAAATTATGTGACAATTCCTTAATTGTACACAACAATTTTAATCAACCATAATCCAATTTAATTCATATTATCGGGTATAACATAAATTAAATTCAACATTATTTGAAACCTTTATAAAATAATAGGGTATCTATCATTGTGAACTTTTTCACAACAACAAAACAACATACATTATCTTTATAATGCAATAAAAAAAACAAAAACAAATTTTTTTTTTCACTATTCACGGATGAACAGTAGCCGTGAACAGTAGCAGGTACCTAAATTTTTTTTTATTTTTTTTTATTTTTTTGTCTCTCGGTTTTTATAAAAAAAAACAAAAACAAACCCTAATTTTTTTTTTTATGAACAGTAGCCGTAGCCACGGTGAACAATAAAATACAAATTAATCATTTTAATTTGATCATGCTAATAAAACTAGATCGGTACAAACATTCAACATCTAATCATTATTAAACATTGATACAAACTAGATGATTCAAATTAACCTTTTAAAATGAATATCGAAATCATGATTAATCGATTATCAAAATACTCAACTAATCATAATTGTTTTGAATATTCATACCGAAAAACTAGCACAATGAATGTTCTTTAACATCCAAAACAAATTCCATTTTCATTTCAATTTAATCCTCATTAAATCAAAACATCAACTAATTCATTTATATTATTATCTTAACACATTAAAACAACAACATATATGAATCAAAAATGGAACCCTAAAAAAAAACAACTCACGGCTAAAAAAAAAACGTTTCGGCTAGGAAAAAAAACAGCAACTTTATTTTTTTTTCTTTTATAAAATTATACCAATCATTTAATGAAAAACATATAAAATAATTTCATAGCCTAAGGCTCTGATACCACTTGTGGGAAATATCGGTATACTCCCCTTTAAATAATTCGGATTATAATGAAATTATAACTATATGAATTTCTAGTCATAAATGAAATTGCATAATATAAAACAAGAGATTAAGAAATAACCTTCGGTCCTAGTAAAAGGCCTAAGAACAAATACCAAAGTAGGTATTCTCCTAATCGTTGCACCCAAGATGGTTCAAGAAATGCCTTCGACGTGCTAGAACGAATACCCAAAAATTACTTCTAATTTTGTGTGTATATTGATGATGAATATGAAGATGAATAAGAGAGTTAAAAATCAGAATTTTTCTCCTCTTTTCACCCTAGTGTGCCGTGAGAATTAGGAGTAGATTAGGGTTTTTATTTTCTTCCACTTAATACTCCCTTGTAGCCGTGAGATATCAAGAGGAAAGAAATAAAAATAAAAACCTAGTTTCCTTATTTCTCTAAACCTACATTAGGTAGTTAGCATATCTCATTTAATATGTATATAATGTAATATGTATTCCAATTATTACTAGTAATGGACCGTCACATAAACCGAGTAATGCCGGACCAATACACTATAATAATATCGTGTAATACATATCCGCCAACTTAAATATAACAGTTTACATTTAGTTTAGACCAACATTATATACATTGATTAAATATAACATTTTATATTCAATTACCAGCTAACATTATTTAATCGTTATTAAATAATCGTATCATCATCACATTGACTAACCTTTTAGTCAAATAAATCGACTAACCTTTTAGTCATTTAATAAGGCATCAATATGATTATTTTCTCAAATAATCACATCTCTCAAACACATCATTTAGGTGTGACTTTTAGGGATCAGTTGATCACCGCCATCTG
>JAIUZE010004650.1:0-26272 GCA_022085475.1 Heliosperma pusillum | reverse complement strand
TGTTAATCATACTTGCCATTTACACGATGCTAGTGCGTTTCATTTACCGTGAGAGATGTCGTCTTGTGTCGTTCTTGAATGCGTGATTTCATGATATTATTCATGGTCATTGCATGATTGGACACCGTCAATGTCTTGGTTCGTGAATGGATGATAATATGTTGGATATTATGTGATCATCGCATGACTTGACTTGGTTTGTCTGTCGAGTCTCAATCTTATCAATCTTATACCGCTAACGGTGAGATGCAAGCCCTAGTGAGCGTATTCGATTGCCTAAGAGTGTCTATCCCGAGTCTTTGAATAACATGATGGTTACGGATTTGATTTCCACATGATCTCATCATTATCTATAGAATTGCCTATCTATTCTTATCGCAACTCACATGTATATATATTTATGCATGCTTTACTTTTTGTATTTCCTTATATGTACGTTTGATGTGATATGGCTGGGAGAACCCGGAGTTACTCCCCACTGACTGTGGCGTTCATGTTTTTCATGAATGAACAGGTTGCTTGCATGGATGGCTTTTTGCTTGACTATTTTGGGTTCGGGTGTGAGCTAGCGGGCGTTGTCCCTGGAAGATTAACCTCTAGACGATTTTAGCTTAATTGCTAAACACTTGTTCTTTGTTAACATTTTAAGAGACTCCGTCTCTTTATTATATTCCGCACTTAGTTTGTAATATTTTGACACTCCTCGTTTTATCTATCTTGCATGTTTAAAAGGTTTTTTAAAATCTCATATTTCCGCTATATAATTCACATGCTTGTTTGTTTTATATTTCCGCATTCGCGAGGGTTGTCACATAGAAAGATAGAAATAAATCACCTCTTTTTTGTGTAAAAATAGTATATTCGTTCACATTCACTAGAAAACTTTGTCAAGGGTGATAAGGCGGGATGGAAAGTGAGGGCCCCATGGTGTTAGAAGACACTTTAGGATCGGAATTCCGCCTCTCACCTAAGTGAAAGGAAGGGTCGTCCCCTCTTAGCCAAGTAATGTAGGAGTAATCATAAAAAAGGTAAGGAAATGAGATGTTTGTGTTCTTATTTGATTTCTTTTTCTTTTCTTTTTGCTTCTTTTTTTTTTTTTTGATTTTTGCTTGATTTGGGTGCCTTTTTGAAAGTAAGGTAGCCTAGCATAAGGTGTGCGGCGGAGACCAACAATAGGCAAATCCTCGCCGTAGCGACATCGAGAGCGACCCCTTATGTATTGAGGGTACTCTAGAAGAGCCTAGAAGTCTCCATATGCACTCCCTAAGCTAGGACTAAGGCAAAGATATGCAAAATTTCAAGCTTTCTTTTCAATTGTGTTTGAACTCAATTTTTTTGGACTTGTGATGGAAAAATTTCTTTTTTGTCAAATGTAGTGAAATGTGATGATTGGACAATTACATGGCCTCGAGAGTCACCTAGGAAAGCGTTCACCAATGAATTTTCACACCATGGGGATGGTCAAGATGGTAAATGCAAGCCCTTGACTAGGCTCTAGGAAACGGTGCGAAAATTATACTAAAAATACACATTAAAAGGTGCTTCAAAATCTATTTTAATAGGCAAAGTGCTAAGCAAAAAAGTATCTACACAGGCTTATCCAAGCTTGTTCAATTTCCAAATTAGGCATTTCTAAAAGTTCTCCTAAATGCAACTATATGCCATGATCTAGAATTAAGCAACATATATACAACCTAATGCAAATGCTCTAGTGAACTACGTGACAATTAATCTAATGAAACCCCCTAACAGCACATAAGTTACACAACCGCCAAATCATCAAAATCCACATCGCAATCATTAACAATTCCTCCAAACTCCTCATGCGATAAGAAGTAAAGAAAGAAAGAAGGGGAAGGGATAAGAACGATCATACCATGGCGGTCTTCTTAATCCCTTCTATAAGTCTCTTAAGCGATGTGTAGCGGACCTATGTATGGAGGTTAGAAGAAAAACCAATGCAAATATATACAAAGTAAGATATAAAAAAGCTAATATTTAGGATTTTTCAAACTTTTTCAATTTTTTTGGATTTTTGAATGACTTTAAATGCAAAATAAAACATGTTTTTGGATTTTTTTCAAAATTTTCAAACTATGAAAATAGTTTCCCATCCCCCACATAAGAACAAACATTGTCCTCAATGTATGAAATAGGATTATTGAAAGTAAAGAAATACATGTTTTTGGATTTTTGAATGATTTTCTAAAAGAAAAAGAACATGTTTTTGGGATTTGTTTAAATATTTTGAAAAATAAAAACTTGTTTTTTATTTTTTTTTTATTTTTGATGAATATTCACAATATGAACAAAATATACAAGAGGGTTAGTTATGCAAATGAACTAAGTCTATATGAAATGCATGAACTAATCAATATTCCTAAAACTAAATGCAAAATGATAAAATACAAAGTGCATGATCTAAGTAAATGCAAGCTAAACTATATGCTAATCTAAAGTCTCGTTGCGGTGGTAATGTGCATAAATGCAATGCCCTTCATGGGGGTACCTCCCACAAGAAAGTCCAGATAATAAAAAAAACTAAGTGTGCCATATCGGAGCCTCGTCGTGGCGATAATGTGCATAAATGCAATGCCCCTCATGGGGGTACAAAAACCACGGGAAAGTCTAAAAAATGGCACCTAAAAAAAATGAAACTACGTGATGCATGAGAAGTATCTAAATGCAAAGGTTGTGCAATGTGAATACTCAGAAAACACAACTTAATAACATGTACAAAGCTTAAGAACTCACAACTAGATTGTTTCTATTCTAAGGCTGAAAATGCTAGAGAACTTATGACATATAGTACTTAGCCAAAGTACAAAGCCAATAGACTAAGGTTGAGAGTCTAACCTCAGCACACAGAAAGAGATTATACCCTCAAGTCCCAGCACTAAGCAAAGGACAATCCTCAAGCACACAGCCAAGAGTTGAATAGAAACAGAGTTTCAATTTTGTGTTTTAGTTTAAATCTGTCTTTCATTCATTAGGAATAAGCCTTATATAGGCAATGAGATTACATCCTACTCGTTCATTACATCTAGGGCCATAGTTGGGTTACAAAAGAAACAGAAATAATAGCTCCATTGTTCAGAACTAAAGCAATAAAGTAGAAAAATCAGTTCACATAAGACAATCTGACTTAATTGGTTTGTTTGGGTTGATCTGGTGAAGGAGTGGACTTTCAGTCTTGGTTATTGAGCCAGACTCGAGTAGGATGAGTGCCAAAGGGTCTGCTAAAAGATCCTCAAGCTGGTTTGTTCAAAATAGGAAGGTTTGATAGTGACATTTGAACTGCTGCAAAAAAGGCTGAATTCTGGACAGTTTGAGTTTGTCCCTACGCTAACTTTTGTTTAGTACATTTCCTGGAGAAGAATCCTTGGGCAAAGTTGTAGAGGACCCTCCCTAGGACTACGATTGATCACTAGTTAGGCCTGTTTGAGTGTGTAAGGCCCCCATGGACCATGTTTAGAAGGACTGTGACTGACTGGTTGTGGCTGAGGGTTGTTGTTGTTGTGTTGGGTTTGTTTTGTTGTTGGATGGGTGTTGTTTTGGCTAAGGCTTGGGAAGTGGATGGCTAGGCTTTGTTCTAGCTGGTGGGGTGTTGTTTTTGCTGGCCTGAGGTGGTGGTTACATGGACTGAATAAAACATTGTCATAACTAGTCATGGTGTTGGCTGTATAGTTGTTGTTGTCTTGAATGATGTTGTTGTCTTGAGCTTTTGTCTTGCCTTGATCATGTACTCCTGTTGCAATCTCCCTTTCTTGAAAAGGATTTGCCCTCAAATCTTCATCACCTTCATCATCTGATTCACCATGGTAGGGGCTCAGGTCCCCAACATTGAAGGTACCATGGACACCATAGCTTCCTGGTAGATCCACCTTGTAAGTATTAGGACCCAGCTTCTCCAATATTTCAAATGGTCCATCAGCTCTTGGCATAAGCTTGTTTCTCCTCTTATGTGGAAATCTCTCCTTTCTTAAATGCAACCATACAAGATCCCCTGCTTTGAACTCCCTTGCTTTCTTAGGCCCTTTGGATCTAGCTTTGTACAACTCATTGGATTTCTCAATCTCTTTCTTGACTTGCTCATGAATCTGTATCATTTGTTCAGCTCATTTCTTTGCATCATAGTTTGCTTTGCTTCCTTTGACTGGGGCTAGGTCTGTAGGCATGAGAGGATTAGTACCATAAACTGTTTCAAAAGGACTCTTACCTGTGCTGCTAGAGAGGGCTCTGTTGAAGGCCAACTCAGCTTGTGCTAGCTTGAGATCCCAATCTTTCAAGGATTTTGAAACAATACTCCTCAAGATCTTCCCTAAGGTCCTGTTAGTGACTTCTGTCTGCCCATCAGTTTGAGGATGGTGAGAAGTACTAAACAGTAGCCTAGTCTTCAATAGCCTCCACAATGTCCTCCAGAAGTGACTCATGAACTTTGTGTCTCTATCTGAGACAATGCTCCTAGGTACACCATGTAACTTGACAACCTCCTTGAAGTATAGCTCAGCCACTCCTAAGGCATCTTCAGTCTTTTTACAAGCAATGAAATGTGCCATCTTACTGAACCTATCTACAACCACCATGATGGAATCCTTTCCCCTTTGAGTTCTTGGTAGTGCTACAATGAAATCCATGCTGAGATCTTCCCATGGCTTGTTTGGTACTGGGAGTGGTGTGTAAGGACGAGCCTGAAAATGTGCTTTGGCTAGCTGACAAGACCTGCACCTCTTGAGAATATCTTACACATCACTGAGCATCTTAGGCCAATAGAACTTATCTTGTAGTATATCATAGGTCTTCTGTACCCCAAAGTGACCAGCAAGGCCATTGGAGTGAACTTCTTTGACCAACAGTCCCCTATAAGGTCCCTTAGGTACACATAGTTTGTTTCCATAGAATAGGTAGCCTTCCTGGGCTGTGTATTTGCTCCCTTTCTTAACTTGCCCTTCTTGATGCACCTCCCATGCATTCCTGAAATCTAAGTCTTCCTGATAGAGTTCTTTCATGAACTCAAATACCAACACCCTTTGTTCCATGAATGTTAACATCACAGATCTCCTAGACAATGCATCAGCCACAATATTGTTCTTGCTCTCTATATACTTGCTGGAGAATGAGAAGGACTGCAAGAACTCTACCTATTTGGCATGTCTGGGATTGAGTTTATGCTGCCCATTGATGTATTTGAGGGCCTCATGATCAGAATGCAGCACAAATGGCTTAGGTTTTAAGTAATGTCCCCAATGATTCAATGCTCTCACAATAGCATAGAACTCCTTGTCATATGTGGATTAGTTAAGCTTAGCCCCATTTAACTTCTCACTGAAGTATGCAACAGGCTTCTTCTCTTGTGTCAGCACAGCTCCTATGCCAAGGCCACTGGCATCACACTCTACCTCAAAGTGTCTGTTAAAATCTGGTAGAATCAATATTGGAGATTTACACAATAGCTCCTTGATCAGGTTGAAGGACTTCTCAGCTTTATCACTCCACTTGAACTCTCCCTTCTTCATGCACTCAGTAATAGGGGCCATGATTGAGCTAAACCCTTGTATGAATCTCCTGTAGAAAGAGGCTAACCCATGAAAACTTCTAACATCAGTAACAGTTTGAGGAAGGGGCCATTCCTTGATTGCTTGAACTTTCTCAAGATCAACGTCTACCCCTTTCTTAGAAATGATGAACCCCAGGAAATAAACCTCAGGCTGCATGAAGGTGCACTTCTCTAGTTTTCCATACAATTTTTTCTTTCTTAGAACCTCAAACAATAATCTCAAATGCTGCAAATGATCTCCCTTAGTTGAACTGTAAACAAGGATGTCATCAAAGTAAACCACCACACATTTGCTCAAATAGGGTCTCAGTACCTCTGTCATCAATCTCATAAAAGTACTAGGGGAATTAGACAATCCAAAAGGCATTACCAACCACTCATAGAGTCCATGTTTTTTTTTTGAAAGCTGTTTTCCACTCATCTCCTGCTCTTATCCTTACTTGGTGGTAGCCCTACCTTAGATCAATCTTTGTGAACACTTGAGCCCCACTCAACTCATCCAGAATATCATTAAGTCTAGGTATGGGGAACCTATACTTAATGGTAATGTTGTTGATGGCTCTACTGTCAATGCATATACGCCAGGTCCCATCCTTCTTTGGTACAAGCAAAGCTGGCACAGCACAAGGGCTGAGGGACTCCCTGACATATCCCTTGTTTAGCAGCTCACCTACTTAAAGCTGGACCTCCTGTGTAGCCTTAGGATCACTCCTGTAAGTTGGCTTGTTGGGTAGGATAGTTCCAGGTACTAGGTCAATGTGGTGTTCTATTCCCCTCAGTGGTGGCAGTCCACTAGGGAGCTCAGTAGGTAAGACATCACCATAAGCTTCTAGAACAGGCTTGACCTCTTCAGGCATATCAACCATGCTTATCCCAGTCTCCTTGGCAAGCAGTATGTACACAGGTTGTAACTCACTTAGCTCTTGTACTATTTCTGACTCACTTATCAACATGACTTGCTTGGAAGCCTCACTCATGGGGGTTGGGTTGATCTTTAAAGCAGGTGGTAAAGGTGCCAGGATGATTTTCTTCTTCCCATACTTAAAAGTGTAGGTGTTATCCCTCCCATAGTGAATGGCATCCCTATCAAACTCCCATGGCCTTCCCAGCAAGAGGTGACAAGTATCCATAGGTAGAACATCACACAAACTTTCATCAACATACCCTTTACCAATTGAGAAAGGTACAATACACTGCTTATCCACCTTAATCTCAGCTCCTTTGTTCAACCATCTGAGTTTGTAAGGTAGGGGGTGGTCCTTGGTGGGTAGGGCTAGTTTGTCTATCAAGGTTTTGGAGGCCACATTAGTGCAGCTTCCACCATCAATAATGAGATTGCAGACCCTACCTTTGATAGTACATCTGGTCCTAAAGATCTGGTGTCTCTGGTCCTCTACTAAGGGCTGAGGTTGAGCATGCATTACCCTCCATGTTACCAAACTTAACCCAGCATCAGGCTCTATCAATTCCTTACTAGCCTCTATCTCAGGCTCTTCCATTTCATCATCACAGACCAACACCTCATCCTCTCCCCAATGAATTACTTCTAGGGTGCTCAGAGCTCTTTTAAATGGACATTCTCTAGCAAAATGTCCATATCCTTGACATTGAAAACACTTTTTGAGAGGGGTAGTTTTTCTTTGGCCTGCATCAACAGCCTTGCCTTTATCAGGGTTGAAAGGAGTCTTAGTAGGAACCACAGGTTCTCCTATCTTGACTCCTACAAAGGGTTTGAAGGTAGGGGTTCTAGCAGATGTCTTAGAGGCACTGGCTTTTCCTTTCCCCAACTTTTCTACCCTTAAAGACAAGTTGACAGCTTCCTCAAAGGAGTATACATTTTGTAGCCTGACTTTACTAGCTATCCTCTCATCCAAACCTTCTAAGAACCTTGCTATCTTTTGCTCAGATGTCTCAACAACCTCACATTGCAGTGTGAGTTGTTCAAAGTCTTTCAGATAAGATTCTACAGGCCTTTGGTCTTGTTTCAGGTCACTACAAGAAAACTTGTCCGAATGTTTTTCAGTCGCCATTTTTCACAATTGGCGACTATTTTTTCAGTCGCCAAATTTGGCGACTAAAAGTAGTCGCCCGAATGTTTTTTGGCGACTAATGACAGCGACTAGGTCTTGGCGACTGAAATCAGTCGCCAAATTCATTTTAGCGACGGAAATCAGTCGCCAATATCAGTCGCCTGAATGTTGTTTTCTTGTAGTGGGTGAATGAGCTTAATGAACATGTCCTGAGTGTAGTCCCTAGAGACAAACTTAGGCCTTATTTTCTTTTTCAGTTTGAGCCATGACTTAACAGGTTCTTTTCCTTCCCTAACCTTCAAGGTTTTCATATTTTCATACCACAATGAGGCATAACCTTTTAGTTTCATGATAGCAACCTTAAAAGCCTTTCTATCAGTGTATCCTTTAAACTCAAAGACTGTTTCTACAGACCTCAACCAATCTAGGAAATCATCAGGGTTCATGCTACCTAGAAAGTCAGAGATTTCTACCTTTATGTCTTTGTCTTGGTGTCTGAGAAGACTTTGATCTGAGCCATCTGAGTCTGACATTTCAAATTGATCTACAGGTTGCCTCCTCCTTCCTCCACCTTGTGGGAAAGGTGCTCCTCTTCCTCGACCTCTGCCTCATCTTGTGTCATTGTTCTGTTGGCCCTCAAGAAGTTCATTGACAGACCTGGAGACTTCCATCACAGTTCTGACAAGACCTTGAACTGTGGTTTCAAGACCTGTAATTCTCTCTTCACTCATGGTTGATTTTGTGTTTTTAAAGTAGTTAGGTAAATGAACTCACAAACCTAAGCTCTGATACCAATTGCAATGTAAATACTCAGAAAACACAACTTAATAACATGTACAAAGCTTAAGAACTCACAACTAGATTGTTTCTATTCTAAGGCTCAAAATGCTAGAGAACTTATGACAGATAGTACTTAGCGAAAGCACAAAGCCAATGGACTAAGGTAGAGAGTCTAACCTCAGCACACAGCAAGAGATTATACCCTCAAGTCCCAGCACTAAGAAAAGGACAATCCTCAAGCACACAGCCAAGAGTTGAATAGAAACAGAGTTTCAATTTTGTGTTTTACTTCAAATCTGTCTTTCATTCATTAGGAATAAGCCTTATATAGGCAATGAGATTACATCCTACTCGTTCATTACATCTAGGGCCATAGTTGTCTTACATAAGAAACATAAATAACAGCTACATTGTTCAGAACTAAAGCAATAAAGTAGAAAAAGTTGTTCACATAAGACAATCTGACTTAATTGGTTTGTTTGGGTTGATCTGGTGAAGGAGTGGACTTTCAGGCTTGGTTATTGAGCCATACTGGAGTAGGATGAGTGCCAAAGGGTCTGCTAAAAGATTACATTCGGGTTTATTATTGACGCGGATTTGTTCTTACGCCGGATTTGCTAAGATTGTGAACTCTTTTCTCTCCTTTATTCTTAATCTTTGTTCTAGTCTTAATTACTGTTTTACCTTTCGTAATTGCTGCGTTATTGTTCTTTATGCTTGTTAATTACGATTATATCATGTCTAATGTTATATATTCAATCGTCTTTATTGCTAGCATCATTAATAGTATGAGTAGCTAATTCCCTTATATGTTAGGATGAGGAAAACTGTAATAAAGGCGTGATAGGATAAAGTATATTAGTTAATCTTGAATATGAGAATCAATCTAAGCAATTTAATTGAGGTTAGTCGAATGAGTGCACGCAGGAGATAAGCTAGGTAGTTAACCCCAACCTGGATTGAGAGATTGGAAGGGAAAGGCTTGCTTAGAATTGATAGGTGACTCCTAAGAGGGCGAGAGTTAATTAGGAAACTCCCTAGGGTGGTTTGAGACCGAGAGGAGAAAACCATTGCCCTTCTCATTGATAGATTGACTGACTTAGTTGACCCGTAGATGCCGATATTGCAGTAGACCGAATCCTAGCATATTTTTCCTTTATCTGATTTATTTCGTGCTAACCTCTACCTTTATTTCTCTTCCCTTAAATCTTATTTAGTTTAGTTTAAAACCAAATCAAAAACCCCAGACTGTGACTGACAGACTTAGCTTACAGTTAGTTAATTTCCTCCCTGTGGAGATCGACCCTACTTCCGCTATCTTCTTTAGTTAGTAGACTTAGGCTTTTATTTTTGGTGTATAATGACTCGCATCAAATTTTGGCGCCGCTGCCGGGGAGGCAATTTAATTTTCTGTTTATTTATTTCTGTCTCGTCTTAAGGAATTTCTAATTCCTTAAGACAGTTCTTATTTTTCTCTCTATAGTTGTGTATGCACAGGTCCGAAAGGCTCGAGTTAGTGGAAGCTGATCCTGAGCCCGAAAGAACCTTCTTACGCAGAAAGAGAAGGTTAGATAAGACTGTTCAGGAGGAAGACTTGAGTACTTCTGACTCCGTCTTCGACAATTTTTTTTTCGAGGAAAATTCGACTGTTGAGACTACTGTACCAGCGAAGATGCCTAACATTGCTAGTCACTCTGAGCCCACCGCTGCATGTATACCCCAGGGATTCAAACTTGCAACGGACGAAGATGGAACTTCTTTTGATCTTCGTCCGTCTTATATCAAGCTTGTTCAGCAGGACAAGTATAGGGGTGTGGCTGGGGAAGATCCGAAAAAGCATATGGAGACTTTTGCTGATTACTGCTCTTCTATTCCAGTTTCTAAAGGGGTGACGCAAGACAAGATAAAGGAGGTCTTGTTCCCTTTTTCTCTTACCGACAATGCCAAAGATTGGTTGAAGAATCTGAATAGAGAAGAACTTGGTATTACTGACTGGACTACATTTGCACTGGCCTTCTACAAGAAGTACTTTCCACCACAGAGGACGAATGCTTTGAGGGGTCAGATTACAAATTTCAAGTAGACAGTTCATGAAAATCTCTATGAGTCCTGGGATCGATTTAAGACGCTAGTGAGGTCTGTTCCTCACCATGGGTTCGAACAGTGGTTTCTATGTAACCAGTTTTACAACGGGTTGTATGATGATCATCGAGCTATCTTAGATGCCGCATCGAACGGGAGATTCCAGAATAAGATAGATGATGATAAGGGTTGGAAATTGATCAAGGAGATGGCAACCCACTATGCTGAATATGGTAATCCGCGAAGTGGTACACGGACAGTAGCTAGTGTTGATTCTGACGGTCTGGATGCTAAATTTGATAAACTGAATGCCATACTTGACAAATAGGAGAAGCAGGCTGCAGATAACCAGCAGACGGTTCATTTGCTGCAGCGAGATGAAGTGATCACTTGTGAAAGGTGTGGTGAAACTGGTCACACGGCTGTAGATTGTCTTGCAGAAAAGGAGCAAGTTTGTTCCTTTCAACAATATCGTCAAGGGGGTGGTTACTATAATCAGGGGAATATCCATCCCAACTTGAGATGGACGAGCCAGAATGTCTTAAATCCTACTACTCCACCACAGCAGCCGACTTATCAACCGGCGCATAAGCAAGAATTCCAAAAACTCCAGTCTTCACAACAAGCTAGTTCCTCATCTGGAGGAATTTCAGAAGTTTGAGAGCTAAAGTCGATGATACAAGCTTTAGCTACCCAATTGAGCAAATCTGATCAAGCAACGAATGCTACCATTAAACTCTTGGAGTCGCAGATTGCTAAAGTCCCAGACCGATAAGAACCAGGAGACACTCAACATGATTACTCTCCGAAGCGGTCTCGCTTATGACAGTCCTGCTGTTACCGTTGCTGATATCTCTGGTGCGCATTCCAATGTTTTGAAGGCTGATGCTGATATTATGATCGATCGAGGAGTTTATTCTAGTTGATCGAATGATTTGAAGGGAAATTCACTCGATCGAGAGGTTGCTGTTCCTCGATCGAGTGAATCATAAAGACAGAAGCTCAATCGAGAAGGTTCAGTTGATCGATCGAGTACTTTGACTGATGATGCTGCTCGATCGAGCAGTTTGAGTTCCAAGAATGATCGATCAAGTGACATCGATACTTGATCGATGGGTCCTAATGAGCGAGAAGCTCGATCGAAGGGGTTATGCAAGCGAATGATTAACAACGCGATTGTCAAGGATACGAAACTTGGATCACCAGACGTTCCAGTTTCGTTTCCCGGTCGGTTGAAGAAGGCTAAGGTCGAGAAGGAATTTGTTCGGTTCGCTGACATTGTACGCGATCTTAAGGGGAATGTTCCATTTGCAGACCTCTTATTAAAGGTACCCTCTTACTTAAAATTTATGCGTGAAATTCTTTTACGTAAGAGGTCAACCGATACTGTAGAGACTGTAGCTTTGACTGAGGAATGCTCCGCGTTCCTCCAGAACAAATGCCCACCTAAACTGTCCGACCCAGGTAGCTTTTCCATACCGTGTCATATAGGTACCTATCTTATAGATAAAGCGTTATGTGACCTAGGAGCTAGTGTTAGCATCTTACCTTTGTCTTTAGCCAAACGGTTAGGCTTCACCAAGCTTCAGTGTACCAACATGACGGTGCAAATGGCAGATAGGACCTTGTCCCGACCTTTAGGAGTCATAGAGGATGTACCTATGCAAATAGGGAGATTCTTTATCCCGATCGACTTCATAGTATTGGACATACCTGAGGATTCTCACACTCCCATCATTTTGGGAAGACCGTTCTTGGATACTGCGCAAGCGGTTATTGATGTCGGGTTACGGACATTAACTTTTTGGATAGGTGGGGAGAACCTAGTTTTCACTAAGTCTCGTGCTAGTAAAGGTCCCATACTTGTTTCACCATGTCACGCGCTTCCCTTAGCTGACTTCACACCTGATTTGTTTATGCATAACAAAGCTTCGGTTCCTATCGAGCCTATAGCTCCTGTTTGTGATATTCCTATTGCTACCGTAACACCTCCGCCCCAGCTTGGGAGCGAATTGGAGGAACGCGCTGTTGTGTGTTGTCTTACAAATAATATATCGGCAGCATTTGAGCTGAAGAAGGGAGAGCCATGTTCGCGTGATGGTATCAAGAAGAAGTCCAAGAAGGACAAAGGAGTTCGCACATATTCGAGTGATTCGGAAGTGGAGCTAGACTCCAAGAAAGATCGTATGTGTGGAAAATGAAGTCGGAAATTACCGCAGCTGAGGGTAATTCCACAAGTCAAAGGCCTGACGGTGGCCTTGTCACAAAACTATTTGGTTATTAACCGGGTTTGCAACCCCGTGCAATTTGTAAATAACAATTTATTGCGTTTTCGTTAGACAATTAGACAATTAGACTATTTACTTAGATTAGACGTTACGTTATAATCCGTAGTTTAGATAAACAAATTACTTTTCCTGTTAGACATTTTTGGTATTTTTTGGGTATCATTTTTGCAGGAAAAAGAAGCGGAAATCAATTGCTAAAAGTCGAAGACTGTGCAAATAGGAAATCCATTCGATCGAGTAAATTGTTACTCGATCGAGAGACTTGGGGAAGAAAAAGACCTCGATCGAGTGGAATGCAAATCGATCGAGGGGAATTCAAAACGATGCTGGGAGGAGGTGATGTTCGCTCCCCAGTTTGATGCTGGTTTGGGGAAGCTATTGTTTTGTGATTTTTTCTGTTTATTTTTTTCCCTTCTTTGTATATATTTCATCCATTAGGAACATGAATTAGGTTGTGTTTCCCTTTCCCTTATATGTTGTTGTGCTGTAGCCAATGAGGACATTGTCTGTTTTGGTTTGGGGAGGTGTTTTGCATCCTTTTGCGTCTGCATTTGCATTTGTATTGCATTCACGTTTACAATTCATGTTAATTAGAAAAAATTAGAAAAAATAAAAAATATCACGTTTATTTTTGCATATAGTGGAGTCGGATTGGAGTCTTGTTCGTGATGAAATAGCACTACAAGTCTATTTTATGCTATTCCTTGCACCATTCTTGACTTACTTAGTAAAATCAAAGTAGTGAACTATTGAATTTTGTCTTGGAATTTAAATTTGACTATTAGACTTGACCCAACATTTTGGCAAACTACTTATATATTCTGAGTTTTAGAGCCTATAACTGGTGACATTTATGACCAGTTCATCTAGGAATGAGAGTATTTACTCCCCACATCTCGTGTCATTTGCTTGTATATGAACTTTGATTTCTTATTACCTGCACGCATTGGGTTTGTGGTCGGTATTACGTGTTTTGAGATTATTTGCATCTCCCTTTTCCTCATTTTACCCCATTAACTCCACATAAAGCCATATCTACCTGTTACCCTTAACTACATTCTAAATTGAGCCTACCTTTGCCGAGCTAGTTTAGTAGTCGAGGTTTGTTTTACTGTTGTGTCAGTATTTGACTCGTTTTCATTGATTGGAGTGGGTATTTGCAAGAAAAAGAAGAGAAGTGATGAATAGTACCTTGATCGAGCAGCTTTTAGCTCGATCGAGCAGATGTTGCTCTATGTTACCTCGATCGAGTGACTTATTTCACTCGATCGAGGGGTTTTTCCCTCGATCAGCCAAGAAAGAAAAAGAAAAGAAAGAAAATGAAAAATGAAAAAAATATAATGAGAAAAAAAAAATTGGCTGGAGTTTTTGTTATTTACACCTCTTATGCTTATTATTATTTGTCGAGGTGTTTTATGGGATTTGTGTTGTATATGCCTAGATATGTTAAGGCATCGAGCTTAGTTTTTGATAGTTGGAAGAATGGAACGAGTTCTATTACGGTCTTGTTAGGAACTAGCTTGGCTATTTACCCTCACATTTCCATTAATTGTTTTGCCCCTTCTTACCAATTTGGCTCACATATCCATATTTTTGCAAATGTTCAGCACGTGATAGTCCTTGAACGGTGGTTATGCGTGTGTACGGTGCTTGAATCATCTTTCATATTAGTTAGCGATGCATGTTGTGTCGGTCGTAGTCTAGGTGAGTGACTATATTTGCTTCTCTCTTTCTTATACATATTTACTTACCATTTGCTTGTTGAGAGAAGAGTGACCCGTGAGAGTCCGAATTTGGTTGACTCTTGCAGGGTCGAAACTCTAATTTATTTCTAAGATTATATAAATTAGTCCACTTTCGTATTAAGCTTTGTAGCGATTGGATGAGTGCATTAAACGATTTAGCATTGACTTGTAGCTAGCTCTGAGAGTTACTCCATTCCCCTAGGTTCATTTAGTTCCATATATCTGCATTTAGTTTGCTTGAGGACAAGCAAAGGTTTGGTTTGGGGAAGTTTGATGCGTGTATTTTATATAGACTTTTTAGTCCATTTATGCACGCATTTCTATGTCATTTAGGTTATATTATGTCACTATATTCCCCAATTTGGCTACTTTGTACTTTCATTACCATTTTGTAGGTACAAGCTGCGTAGTAGCAGAAACCGAGCCAAAACAGTCCACTTTGCATGCATTTAGGAGAATGGAAGGAACGGAACATAACCTCTTGCATGGGAAAGCGTGAAACCGCTCACAATCAAGTTTAAAGCCACGAACAACACTATATGCTAGGCTAGAGGACCTCGATCGACCAATTCTTTGGTCGATCGAGGGGAGTACTGATAAAGAAGACTCGATCGAGTGACTCTCTACTCAATCGAGAGGATTTGTTGCTAGAGAAGACCTCGATCGAGCTGTCATCTGCTCGATCGAGGGGTAGCTGTTGAAGAATTGGTCGATTGAGAGGATGAAGTCCTCGATCGACTGATATTCTCGAACAAAGGCCTCGATCGAAGTGGATTTTCCCTCGATCGAGTGAAATCTGGCACGGGCCTTAAGTCCGTAGACTAATTAGGTTAGAAGTCGTGTTATGCATTATATAAGACTCTTAGTTCGTCATTAATGGGATAATAATCGACTACTTAGCAGACACTTATCATTCACCATTAGTTTCTGAACTTTCTTAATCTTTAAGTTTACATTCGGATTTATTATTGACGCGGATTTGTTCTTACGCCGGATTTGCTAAGATTGTGAACTCTTTTCTCTCCTTTATTCTTAATCTTTGTTCTAGTCTTAATTATTGTTTTACGTTTCGTAATTGCTGCGTTATTGTTCTTTATGCTTGTTAATTACGATTATATCATGTCTAATGTCATATATTCAATCGTCTTTATTGCTAGCATCATTAATAGTATGAGTAGCTAATTCCCTTATATGTTAGGATGAGGAAAACTGTAATAAAGGCATGATAGGATAAAGTATATTAGTTAATCTTGAATATGAGAATCAATCTAAGCAATTTAATTGAGGTTAGTCGAATAAGTGCACGCAGGAGACTAGCTAGGTAGTTAACCCCGACCTGGATCGAGAGATTGGAAGGGAAAGGCTTGCTTAGAATTGATAGGTGACTCCTAAGAGGGCGAGAGTTAATTAGGAAAATCCCTAGGGTGGTTTGAGACCGAGCGGAGAAAACCATTGCCCTTCTCATTGATAGATTGACTGACTTAGTTGACCCGTAGATGCCGATATTGCAGTAAACCGAATCCTAGCATATTTTTCCTTTATCTGATTTATTTCGTGTTAACCTCTACCTTTATTTCTCTTCCTTTAAATCTTATTTAGTTTAGTTTAAAACCAAATCAAAACCCCTAGACTGTGACTAACAGACTTAGATTACAGTTAGTTAATTTCCTCCCTGTGGAGATCGACCCTACTTCCGCTATCTTCTTTAGTTAGTAGACTTAGGCTTTTATTTTTGGTGTATAACGACTCGCATCACCCCCACTAATCCTAGATTAATCACTACTCACTCATATTCAAAGGAAATTCAACATTTACTAAGGATTGCAAAAGGAAATCAACAACAATAAACATTTTCTAATTCACAATAAGTAGATAACAAGAATTGAAATGAAAACTTAATTAAAGACAAGATTAAGTAAAGGAATTATACCAACTTGGAAAAAGATGAGAACTTTGATATAATAACCAAGATTTTGTCACAAATCTTTGAATATAACCCAAGTTCATACACTAAACCAAGTCGAAATTACTAATTAACCGAATAATTTACTTAATTATTGAAGATTAATACAAGATTAAATACTAATTCTATGAGGGTTTTAGATCTAGGGTTTCGTGCCCTTTAATTACATAAGAGGGTCTATTTATAGGTTTACAAAAATGGAGGAAGATGGGCTTCGAAAGGCTTCATGGACTGGTAAAGTCACGACCGTGAAATAGGTTTCACGGTCGTGAAACACGTCTCACGACCGTGAAACTCCAAGTCACGGTCGTGAGATTAGTGGCAGAGCAAGGTCTTCTTTCACGAACAAGTCACGACCGTGAAACAAGTTTCACGACCGTGACTTAGCTTCCACGACAGTGAAATGGGTTTCACGGTCGTGAGTTGAAAAGCTCGAAATCTATCTTCTTGGAAAGGCATCTCACGACCGTGAGATGCCTTTCACGCCCGTGAAATCCTTCTTGTCCCACTTCCTTTGCTTGACTTTGTTACTTCCTTCCCGGTTTCGCTTGCCTTGACTCGGGAGGGCTTTGGCGCATCGAGTATGGCCCCCAAGGGTATGTGGGGCCCCCAAGGTATGTCGTGGGTCCTCCGAGTGATTCACCTTCTTCTTTGTTGATCAAAACTAGGTAGAAATCGCCTCAAATAACGGTTTACCTACAAAAACACGATAAAAGCGAGAAATATGCTAGAAGAAGGTAAAACACGTAGAAACGCTCTTAGGGAGCGTTTAAGGTAAGCAAAACGAGACAAAAAGGGGTGAAAATGTAGGGTGAAATGACACTATATCAATCTCTTTTAGTTTGTTTTTAGGTTAACATCAAAATTGTAACATGTTATATAATAGTTCATACACTATGTTTCTAGCTAATGTCATAAAAAACTAGGCTAGTTTTCCTTATGTTACTCTTTATTTTGCATCTAACTTTAGTATTTTTTTTTACACCTTTTTTTACTCATTACTTTGTTGTAGGATCATCAATCTTATTGAACATGTATATGTGGTAGCACATATTCATTCAGTATTACACATTGTCACTGTTCAATGTTCATATATTAGTATGTGTTTCTTATGAAGTTAGTGCATTTGAAATGATAATGCTAATGATAAGGTAGATTGACAATTCTTTGTTTACAATATTTTAGGTTGATTCTCAGTAAAGTTGACCGTTTATTAATATATTAAAGGTTCATTTTCTAACTATTGGTTTTGTTAAATGTATCATTGCAGATAGAAGAATGTCAATTGACGAAATGAGAGATTTTAAGAGATGTAGGCTACAAAAATGTTTAGGGAATATGTAATGTTCATTAGTCTATTAACTAAGATGTAAATGTGATTATTTATACCCTTGAATGTATAACTTTTGAACACGACATTATTGTTGTGGCAAATGGTATGCAAGTTTTTGGTTGATGGTTGCATTCTTGTGTTCATATTCTTTTTGTTCATTTCAATATGCTAATTAATTGTCAATCTAATACGACGTTGCTACGAAATAAATTCAGGTAGCGACTTTCTTTTATTTATTTTAAAAACGTACCATTTATTTTAAAAACGTACCATCTATGGCTATCGTGGCGGTTTTACAACCGACGCAAAGTATATACGACGCCGTGATATACGATGGACCCTAAACCTTTTAAAACCGCCACAAAAGGTTATTAAAACCGCCATTGTAGGGGTTTTTTCTACTATAATCGATTCTATTTTTAGAACTCTCGGTCGATAATATTACTTTAATATTTATCTTAAGCCCGGAACACATACGGCTACGGTCGCGCGAATACTTCTGTTGAGCTCAACCCAAATTTCGATGGAATAACCTTTTAGTACGCCACTTACCTAACGTAACAAGTTTAACACCCTGGTAAGGCGAGCCTACTTCCTTGTGAAATGGAGACTCATGGGTTCTAGTATTTGGTAAGTCTTGATCTCAATTATTATTTAGAAGAGGTCATGTAAATTTATTATCTATCTCGTTTAAGTGAACTAACTCGGTGAACTAACGATAATTGTAATTGACACGGTCGAAAACTCGATAAAAATGCATGTGAGCTTATGCCGATTTGGCAATGCATGCAAACATATTAAAAGAAAATGCAAGCAAATTATAAATTTCCTAGTATGGCCTTCCTAATATAATAGAAAATCAAATAATCTATTACAAATTTGGAAACCAACTCCATTGGTCCCTTGAACTTCATAAGCACGCCTCCCAGGGACACCGACTCTTTCGGAACGCCTTTCCGAATTCCGTCTTTAGGAAACTCTGGAATTACAAATAATTAAAAAATATATATTAAAATTACAAGGCTTTCCTATTGTACATTTGTAAAATAAAATGATACAATAAAAGTGATGCGAGATCACATTAAAATTACAACTGAATCAATATTCCCTTACATTACGGGCAATATTGATTAAAACTAAGGCTATACTAAGATAAAATTACATAATTCAAAATTATATAAAAAACATATGACATTCTGATAAGTGTTAATTTGTATGATTTTATCCCCTCATTTTAGCTCGATTTGATATGGTTTATCCACTTTAAGAAGTGGTTTTATGAGCTAATCTCTCCTTTGCTGTATTTCTCGTGCTTTAATGTCATTTGTAGGAATTGAGTCGTTTCTACTTCAAATCCCGTCATTTGAAGGAAATATGAGCAAGGAGAAGCTAAGAAGGACGATTACGTGAGGTTAAGATGGCATGCTATAAAGATCTAGAGGTTCCGAGTTAAAGGGAACAAGTTTCAAGTCATTCCGAGCTCATATGCACAAGTTGCGACGGTTTTGCTATTCATCGACGAAAGTCGTCTCAAACCTCATGCTTTGACCCTTAACCCTTGGGGACATGATCAAGCTCAAATAGGGGAGGAAATGAGGCCCAAGAGGTGTTAGTTACGTCCCCGTTCGAATCTAAAGTCAATGGAGTCAAGGTAGATCAAGTCACGTACCAAGGGAAGATCAAACGAAAGTCAAAGTTCTGAACAGACAACATCCCTGATCGGGGATCCAAAAACCCGATCGGGTTTATTGTATTCTACGCATCTTCTCTTCATCTCCCTCTCTTAAAATCAAGGCTTAATGGCTTGTTTAATGGGCATGAATCCGGACGCAATTGGGCAGCCTCTCAACCCTATAAATAGCCTAGCCTCCACACAACTAACATGTACAAAAACACTTCTCTCTTTAGTTTAGTTTTTCTTCTTTCTCTCATCTTTCTTAGTTTAGTTTAGTTTTAGTTTTCTCTAGTTTAGTTTAGTTCTAAGTTTTCTTCAATTGTATGGTTCTACTTGTAATTGGAACTCAAGTTTCCGGGTTTGCATTTCCTATTCATGTTCTTATTCCATTTCAATCTTTGCTCATCCTTTCCGGTAATCTTTATTCTCGTGTTTACATTATAGTTTCATTTTCTTTTAGTATTTCCTTTGTAACACCCGGAAATGTACCCTATTTTTCTAGTAGAAATATTTTACGAAACTTTTTCAATAATTTTAAGTTTTAAATTATAATTTTAAGTTCCGAGTCGAATTTAGAATTTCCGAGTTCGTATTTGGAATTTCTGCGAGATTTCATGAAAAAGTAGTCTTCAGTCTAGTTTGACTTTCTGGACTTTGGAAATCGTGTTTGACTTTTTCTCTACACAACTCACAACACACTCCCTCCTTAACCTAAAATCTCATTAAACACAACATCAAACCTAGTTTTCTTCTTCCTTAAGAAATCAATTTCCCTCTTTGATTTCGATTTCATAATTCGCATAACTTCTTCGTTGCTCGATAGAATTTACGTAAGTTTATCTTATTCTTACTCCCGTACCTTCCTCTATCCGCGTAGATGTTAAAATCATCGTCTTTCTCGCTTTTCAAACTTTCCGTCTTTCTCAAGATGCACTTTATTCATCTTTTTACGATCTAATTGTAGGTGGCGACCTCCAAGATCCCGACAAAGACTATTTCCTTATAGAAGAGGAAGCTTGACGATCATAGAGACGCTCAAATTGGGTCACGGTGAAAGGGTTACTCGGTATACTTAGTGTTTACATGTTTATATGCTAGAAAATCGTATTAGAGTACGATTTAGGAAGAGTAGAAAATGCATGATGTTTTTTTAGTTAAATGATGTTATATGATGAATGTTGATGAATTATATTGATTGTTGATGATTATTTGAAGTATATATGAGAATTGGATTGAATTGGTTAAGTGAGCAAGGCTCACGGGTGAAGAGGTGCTTCCAGCCGGTCGACCGGCCGCCGGTCTGACCACCGGCTGGGAACACATCAGAAACACCCTTGGAAATTGAGAATTTGTATGAAGTGGTGCTCCAGGCCGGCCCACCGGCCGCCGGTCCCTCCACCGGCCTGGAACACATCAGTGTTGAAGTTGTGAATTGGGTATGATTGTCTGAGCCGGTCGACCGGCCGCCGGTCGACTGACCGGCCCAGCCCCCTTTCCTCTGTTTTTGAGTTTTTGCCTGTGTTCTGAGCCGGCCCACCGGCCGCCGGTCTCCAGCCCGGCCTGGAACACGGCTGTACATTTTTCCTTCAACTTCTAAAACTCGTAATTTATATTAGTTCACATGATCGGTTTATCGTATAATTTTACGTAGAGTCTTATAATATTCATGTGTTGAATATATGATATCTCTTTCGCATGTATCACATGTTTGGTGACGGTTTTCGATATGTTTCCACTTTGAGTCGGTTTTTACAAATGAGGCGGTTTGAGCACTATTTTGTATTGTGCTATGTATTCTCATTCCCTTGGCTACCTTCCCGTTCGTAAGGCTGGAATGTCGGAACGGAGAGGTATCCTACTGCTTAAAGTGCATTGTGTCGTGGCATCATTGAGACGTTGTTGGGAGTTGAACGTATGCGTTGTCGACCCGGCGTCAAATGTTGATACTTGCGAGGTGGTGGTTATTTGCATTGTAGCGTACCGCTTGTTATGTGGCTTGTGCTCTTTTCCGCCTCTTTCGTGAATTATCGACCGAATTTGGGGTACTCGGCGTCTATGATTGACCGAGTCTTGGATGCGAAACGTTTATCGCATGTCGAATCGGAACACGTTATTCCGAGAGTCTGGCAAGGTTTAGACTAGGACCGTATTATTATCGTCGTCCTACCGGAGGAAATTAGTGAACATATACGAAATGTTATCGTGTATGCGTTACAGGGAAATGCTTATCCCGTGGATGCCTTTTAATCATACTTGCCATGTACACGATGCTAGTGCGTTTCATTTACCGTGAGAAAGGTCGTCTTTATGTTGTTATACTTGAATGCGTGATTTCATGATTGAGTATTCATGATCATTGCATGACTTGGCATGGTTGTTTGTCGAGTCTCCATCTTATCAATCTTATACCGCTAACGGTGAGATGCAAGCCCTAGTGAGCGTATTCGATTGCCTAAGAGTGTCTTTCCCGAGTCTTGAATAACATGATGGTTACGGATTTGATTTCTATATGATCTTATCTTTATATCTCGTATTGCCTCTTTATTCTTATCGTAACTCACATGTATATATATATATGCATGCTTTACTTTCGTATTACCTTATGTGTACGTTTGATGTAATATGGCTGGGAGAACCCGGAGTTACTCCCCACTGGCTGTGGCATTCATGTTTTTCATGGATGAACAGGTTGCATGCTATGGATGACTTTTTGGATCTGATATTTTGGGGTTCGGGTGTGAGCTAGCGGGCGTTGTCCCTGGAAGTTCACCTCTAGACGATAGTAGCTAATTTTTGTCAAACACTTGTTCTTTGCTAACATTTGAAGAGACCCCGTCTCTTTGGTGTATAGTTTCGCGTTTAGTTTGTAACATTTTGACACACCTCGTGTTATATATAACTTGCCATGTTTCAAAGTTTTAAAAATACCAATTCCGCATGATTATTCCCATGCTTGTTTGATTTATTATTCCGCATTCGCGGTAGGGTTGTCAACAGTTGTATCCGAGCTTTGATCGCTCCCGACGCACAACGTGACCCCTACACTTAACTACTTGACATTGAAAATAATAATGAGAGATGGGTAGAGTTCAGGACTTACTGGTAGTCTATTTGTCTTATGGCTAATTGATAGGAGTACTAAATTGTTTTTTTCTTATGAAGATGGTTAGACCGCGGTTCAGCTGAATATATTATGATGTAGGGCTCTTGGCTCAGTGCTGACAGAAATCAAGCAAGATGCCGCTCTAAGCGAAGGCCACACCCAAGTTTCAACCCCCTGTAGAAGGGAGGACAATCAACAAGGTGGTTATGCATGTGTGGCGGGTCAAATTGCAAGGAGTAAGATCGTGCCTTATGGTGGTGAACCGGATCCTACGGAGCTATCCGATTGGTTCCGTGAAATGGAAAAGCAGTTTGATCTTTACCAAGTCCGGGAAGAGGATAAAGTAAGGATAGCAAAGCACTTTCTAGTGCGGGAAGCCGACAATTGGGGGGCTATCACTAGTGCCACTGCCGTTCTTGAAGAGGACTTTAATTGGTCTTGCTTTAAGGCTCTTGTGGAGGGTAGGTTTTACCCTAAAGAGCTTAAACAGCAAAGGCTTAAAGAGGTCATTGACTTTAAGCAAGGCAACCTATCGGCTCAAGATTTTACAACGGAGTTTAATAAGCTCGCTCACTTTGCGCCGAGGCTTATTCGTGATGATGAAGACCGGGCGTTCTACTATCGTAACAAGTTGAATGCCGTGCTTCAAAGTAAAGTGAGAAGGGGGACCGCGTCCTTTGGAGATCTCTACGACGATGCCTTATGGGCTGAAAATTCAATGAAGGCCATTAGGGATGAAGCTTTAACGAACAATCCCTCTCCTTCTTATGCTCCTAGGCCGAATGCTTATGGGAAGAGGCCGTTTATCCCGTCTTCTTCGAATTCCTATGCTAACAAGAGGGGGTTTAATCCTTCTTCCAATGCAAGAAATCCTTCTCCTTATATTCCTAGAGCTACTTCCAATGTGGCTCATAGGCCTTATGCTCCTCAAGCTCAAGGTCGTCAATGTAATCAGTGTAGGCAACCATACCATCCTGGTGTGCCATGTGCCAACCGAGCCTACATTTGCTTCTTTGGTAAGAAGGGTGGTCATCGTTATGAAGATTGCCCCGATCGAAAGTTGCCTATCTCCTCCTCCCTAAGCCTAAGGGTTCCAATCTTTGTCATGAGTCGGTGATACTGGAAGCCGAGGGCTATCCAGAGATCATTACGGGTATGTTCGCAATCCTTAGAGTGCAACCGGTTTTATTTATTTGATAGGTGCTTCAATGTCTTTGGTGTCATTCAAACCTCATGCTAATAAAGATTATCAATCAAGCCTACATATCGTGAGATACTCCCATATCCTTACCCATCGGAGGATATTATTCTGTTAAACCCTTATCCAGATGTGCCGTATAATTATTTCGGGTGCTATCTTCCCGCGAATCTCTTAAGTTTCCTCTAGGAGAGTTTTTGTATTATCTTAGGTATAGAGTGGTTAGCATGTATCATGCTAGGTCGAGTGTCGTGATCAAAAGATTTATTTAAAGAGTCCTTTAGGGGTTAGAATAACCTATAAGGGATCTCATCCCCGTAAAGGTGTGTCTTTAATTTCCGCTATGAAATTGGTAAGTATGGTTAGAAAAGTTCACCAAGCATTCTTGTGTGTTGTGACTTCTTCAAATACCTCTTTGCCAAGTATTGAAGATGTACCTATTGTTCGAGAGTTCATTGATGTATTTCCTGAAGATTTACCCGGGATTCCTCCCGAGAGAGATGTTGAATTCTCTATCGATCTGGTTCCTGGTTCTGGTCCAATTGCCAAAGCTCCTTATCGTATGGCTCCGTCTGAATTGAAAGAGTTGAGAAAGCAGTTGGATGATATGATTGAAAAAGGTTTTATTCGACCAAGTGCCTCGCCTTGGGGTGCTCCTGTCCTTTTTGTGAAGAAGAAGGATGGTTCTATGAGAGTGTGTATCGATTACCGTGAATTGAATCGGATTACAATCAAGAATAGGTATCCTTTACCTAGAATTGAAGATTTATTTGATCAGTTAAAGGGTGCTTCTACATTTTCGAAGATTGATTTGAGATCAGGTTATCATCAGATTCCGGTTAGAGTTGTTGATATTCCAAAGACCGCTTTCAGTACGAGGTATGGCCATTATGAATTCAAGGTAATGCCTTTTGGATTGACGAATGCTCCTGCTATCTTTATGGATCAAATGAACCGCACATTTAGTGAATATCTTGACAAGTGTGTGGTGGTATTCATAGATGATATTCTTATTTTCTCCAAGTCCGAAGATGAGCATGCTATTCATTTGAGGATTATTTTGGGTGTTCTACGTCGTCAGAAGTGGTATGCTAAGTTCTCTAAGTGTAAATTTTGGTTATCTAAAGTGTCCTTTCTAGGGCATGTGATTTCAAAAGAGGGTGTTATGGTGGATCCTTCCAAAATTGAGGCCGTTGTTGATTGGAAGAGTCCGACTGATATTAGAGAGATTCGAAGCTTTCTTGGTTTAGCTGGTTATTATAGAAGATTTGTCAAAGATTTCTCTAAGCTTGCTAGACCTATGACCCAATTGTTGAAGAAGGAAACCAAATTCCTATGGAATGAAGCTTGTGAAAATGCGTTTCAAGAGTTAAAGAAGAGGTTAACTACCGCTCCGGTGTTAACTTTGCCTGAGGATGGAGTAGACTTTGATGTCTATTGTGATGCTTCTAAAATGGGATTAGGTTGTGTTCTTATGCAAAATCGGAAGGTGGTGGCTTATGCTTCTAGGCAATTGAGAGTTCATGAAGTGAACTATCCTACTCATGATCTAGAATTGGCCGCTGTTGTTCATGCTTTGAAAGTATGGAGGCATTATTTAATTGGAGTTCATTGTCGTATTTTCACCGATCACAAAAGTTTAAGGTACATATTTACTCAAAAAGAGTTGAATATGAGGCAAAGAAGATGGTTGGAATTGGTGAACGATTATGATTTTGAGTTATTGTATCATGAAGGAAAGGCGAATGTTGTTGCAGATGCTCTTAGTAGGAAAGCTTCTCATGCTTTGAATGCTTTGCATGTATTACCTGTGGATCTTTGTGCTGAGTTTCGAAGATTGAGTTTGGAGCTGTTGTTATGAGCCGTGGATTTTTGTTCAGTTGGTGATATGATTGCCGAGCATGCGTTTCTTGTGAATAGTGAAAGCCAAGTTGATGATTCATTACTACAAGTCTATCCAAGCCAAAATTCTTGAAGGTAAAGGTAAAGATTTCAAGTTTGTTAATGAGGTGTTCTTCGTTTCCATGGTCGTTTATTGTTTCCTAATGCTCTCATTTGAGGAAGCGAGTTTTGATGAAGCTCTTTCCCCTTATTCTAATGTTTTTCTCACCCCGGTGCCGTTGGGTGATAAGATGTACAAGGATTTGAAGATAGTTGAAACAATTTTGGTGCGCCGAACTGAAGGGTGTGTTGTGTGCATATGTTGGAAGATGTTTGAATTGCAACAAGTGAAGATTGAACACAAGAGCCCCGGGGATTGCTACAACCATTGGATATACCACTATGGAAGTGGGAATTTATTTCCATGGATTTTGTTATGGCTTTGCCGAAAACCGTTGGAGGTAAAGATGCAGGTTGGGTTGTTGTTGATCGATTGACCAAGTGTGCTAGATTTATTCCGATCAAAGAAACTTGGAATTTGGATCGTTTAGCAAAAGCTTATGTGGATGAAATTGTTAGATACCATGGAGTTCCATTGGAGATTATATCCGACCGAGATCCGAGGGTTTGTTCGAGA
>JAIUZE010004649.1:0-34195 GCA_022085475.1 Heliosperma pusillum | reverse complement strand
CTAAATCGTTTCTTCTTTCCCCTCACCATTCTCTCCTTCCATTTCCTCTTAATTCTGATAATGGTAATGGTGGACGCATTTTACTTTAGGGTTTGCTTCAATAATAACAACGATGATAATGATGAAGCTCAACTAAATACCGGTATACAGGTACGAATGTTTATCATCTAATTTGCAATCAAATTATTTCTTCATGCAACACTTCATCTTATAGAAATTTAAGGATTTTGTCTCCTGTTTTTTTGCTATCAATAAGTATGAGGATTTCTGGGTTCTTATTGTTTTATGAGTGCCTTTCGTAAGTTACTGTTCAAATGAACAGTTTAGAGTGCCGCGTTTTGGGCTTCTTTAACTTTATGCACTGCGTTTTGATCATTATGTGCCTAAGCTCCCTTATTTCTTCAACCGGTGCCCTTTTTCTCTGAGTGATTTCTCGTCCCTTTATCTTTCCTCAAATAAAAGATGATTCACTCTCATTCTCTGCAACTCCCTTTCTTTCTCTGCAATTACCTTGATTCTTCCTCTAAATTCCTTCTTCTTTCTCTTTTCGTTGCAATTATAGGCTCCTTTATCCACTTGCTGCTTCTTATGAAGTATTCCCACCTTTTTTTGGGTAGTGTCTTCTTCTCAGGAAGAATTAGGGTTCTTGGTTTTTGGGGGAAATGTTGAATTGATGATTTTTGTTCTCTTTCTATTTAGACCAGTCTCATCTTCTTCACTTAATCTAGGTATGAAGATAATACTAATTCAATTTTTGTACCTATAATTTATTGGTAGCCCTTTCTCTACTCATACTGACAATTAGTTGCTTCTCATTTTAGTGGGCATGTATGATATTCATCTTTGACTAACGGGAGTTTAAGTAACATTTTAATGATTTTATTAATGAATCTTAAGTTTTTCTTCCTCATTTATACTTTTTTTACAATCGATGTAAGAAACATCTAATGATTGCTGCGGATGATTGTTTTTCATGTGTATTGTTTCTATTTTTGGTTTTTAAACGAATCATTTGATATTATCACTGCAATTTTATGAGATTTTAATTTTATTGTGTTAGCTTGCCCTTGTTTTATTCTGTTATGTACTTTATGCAGTTTTGCAATTTATTGTGCTAGCTTTGGTATGTTGAATTTCAGTGTTGTTGCTGTGTGAGGTTCGTTATGTCCCTTCAAATTACTTGCTCTAATTTGGCCACAGTTTGTCCTCTCAATGACTTTATTCGTGAAATATGAGTTAAGGTTGATTGGTTGTGGTTTGAGTGACCTTGGAATATGCATTGTTTATGGATTGGGTTAAAAGTTTTACATCTGTTGCCCTTGACTATCTCTTCATGATAACGGTTTCTGATCCCATAATTTATGAAAAGTATTAGCTCTGTGTATGGGATTCGGGGTATGCCTAGCAGTTTTTTCTGCTGAATGCTTGCTTCTGAAATGGTATGTCCAGTGTTTATTGCCCATTATCTGTTACTCGTGTGAGATGTGTGGTGGTCTAGAGTTGCCGGTGAGCATTCCTGCGTAATTAGGTTCTTGCTTTAATGTGTTCAGTTTTATTTTATTGTGTGAGCTTGATGTGCATCCGATACCGGACTAATCATGTGGTGGTCATGGATTGAGTGTAAAAAATTGTGGCTGTTGTGCTCGGCTATCCCTTGATGTCAACAACGTCTAATACTAGCATTTATCAAAAGTATCGGGGGTGTATTTAGAGTACTGTATATGTTACGCGCTAGGCCTTGCGGTGCATTTTGCTAATGTTGTTTAATTTGTTCTACTCTTTAACTGTGTTTCCAGCCTCAACTCAAATTGTTGTTGTCTCGAGCCGTACGATTAATGTGTGTGGGTAAGGGGTATAAGTTAGGACAGTTAGTCTCTCGTTGTGGTACTTGGCTATTACAGGTTCGTTGTTTTTGTTTGCGCTAAACTGATTGTCTGGATTTCGTAATTTTTTGGTATGCAGGATTCAGGATTACGACCCTGCAAATGAGTGTAATGATGACGCTGACCATGGTCAAGACTACGGGGTAATAAGTTCGGTAGTAAACTAATCCTTTTACTCAGCTTTTCGCTGCTTCCAAGCTATACTATATATTTTTCCGTTAATGTTGTTTGGTTTCCTCTACTCCACTTTCCTCTCTTTCACTTTCTTCCTTACAACTGATCTCAAACCTTTGTAGAGTGCATCTATCCTTTAAACGGATCTTCGCTATTCCAATATAATAATGTAGATATTGATACCACAGAAACAACCACTGAGTTAAACCCTCTGCTAATTGAAATGGACAAAGTAGTCTCCCCTTCAAGGCTAAGCAAAATAACTATGTAAGTCGACACTTAAAACAATTTATCATCGTGATACACTTATTAATAAGCCATCCCTTGCCAAGGGAATTCTTAGCTGACTTGAAGGTTCTATGAATGCAGGCCAGTCTCATTCATTGAAGATAAATCTAACGGCAAGACCGGTGAGCATTACTCAAAGCATGTTAAACTGGAATCCGCTGCACAATCCCATATTGAAAAGCATAGGTAACAGTAGCTCATTGGTGTGCCTTGTAATTATATTTATGTGTATGATGTTGTGATTGAGGATAGTGAAGCTTTACTACAAAAATCTTGTTTATGTAGTACTATCAGCTATATAAAAAACCATACTTTCAAGATGTGACACTTGCTCAAATGTTTGGTAGCTGCATTCTTGTAAACATAAGTACATTATTTCTCTTTTCTTTGCAAATTGATTGTCCTTACGAGATCTTTGGTTTGAAACAAAAAACAAACTGCTTTCAAACGCAAACCTGGAATATATTCCTGGACAAAGTTTTGTTTTTCAAAAAAAGTTCATGGAAGGCTTTTTGTGCATACATACTTCTTAATGATTGAGGTAGGCTATTTGTCGGAGTCTTTTTGTGCTTACATACTTTGGTGTACACGTAAATGTTATTGCAAGGACTTATGTGTTCATGAGCTTGAGTTTTTTAATTATGTGTTCATGAGCTTGAGGTTTATTTATTTATGTGTTATGTGCTTGAGTTTTTTAATTAGGTTGGCTAAGGATGTCGATTGTGTTTAGCTCCTAAGTCTTCTCTTCGGCAGGGAATACAATATTATTAACAAAAGGTGTGCGAGCAATTGCTTTGTTCAGTTTTGGTTTATGAAGTTGATTGACATTGATCACTTGGATTTTGAACTTCAATGTCGATGTTGCGATATAGTCTCATTTTTTGTTGTCTAAATAAGATTGTCAATGTTGTTTGAACATTTCTTTATTTTTTTTGTTAGCGATGCGCGCACATCAACGGAACTATGACCTTTTACTGAATATATGCTTAAGTATCCAAGTCGACTTAAAATGTTACTTTTATGTACTAATCTGCACAATGAAAGAGGTGGTTTAGGTTGGAGATTGGGGTTAAAAGAGGTTTGGCGGGAGTGGCTAGGGTTAAAGGAGGTTGGAGGAGGAGGTTTAAGGTTGGGGTTATGGGTGGAGGTGGGAGGTTATAAATTGTAGTGTTGTACCATGTTGATAGGATAACTTATCTTCACTTATAATAATGAGTTTAGAAGAGAAAGAGGAGGTTGAGTCTGAGAAGCGCCTCTGCCCCTGCTAGCCCCCTAACTCCGTCACTTTGTATATGTATTGAGCGCTACATTCGACAAAACTCTCTTCATCTGAGCTCAAAGTTAATCCGACCATGACCCTGAACGACCTCACGGACTTATAGAGCTAAACCTGATCTCTTCATATAAATGAACAAAAAATACCCAAAATGTCTTAGTATTAGTACCTTGATGTCCTTGTGGTTATGCTAACTATTGAAATGGCGAGAGAGGGATGAGCAGTTTTATTATTTGACTATCCAATTATGGAAAACAGATTATTGAAATGGTATATTATAATTGGGTTTCAATTATGTTTAATGCGGGTGTATAAGCAGTTGTATTTTGGGTAATGTATTTCAATTGAAGCTGTCAACTGTAGTGGAGAATAGACTGAATTTTGAGCATAAGAATGCAATGTTTGCTGGCAATTATGATCACAATACTGGGCTGAATTGTCGTGTTAGCTATTCTGATTTTGCAGGGGGTCATTATTTAAATCTATGGTGATGTGCCGGAAATTGAGTTTGGGGATTAGTAGCTATGCCGCAAGGAAAGATAACTTATTTGTTGTCTTTTATCGGGTTTTGGTTGGGGAGGAGGGGTAGGGGGTATGCTATTAGGTGGGTTTTGTTGGTAGTGCTTATGAATGGTAGTTGGGCATGATTCGGATAATAGGATTTGTGTTTTGAATTGCCACTGATATTTCACACTCCGGTAATTCTAATAATTTGATGGTTTATAGTGTTGAAATTATGTTGTTGAGATGTTACTAATTAGGCCCAAAGTGGCAACTGCTGAATGCACATACAGTTTTTAATGTAGCAAGGTGTAATAGGTATACCTCGCTAAAAATAAGTGACGACTGAAAAAAAGTCATCGAGTGGTGGTTTAATATGTTTGTTGTTGGATTTGATTTGGTTTATGTTCGACAAGAAAATGTAAGTGGCACTTAATTTTGTGAGATGAAACAATTAATTTGCTCTTGTGCATCTCATCTGATTTTGTTATTAGATTTCATAAACGCTAAACACAGATCGTCAGTGACAGAATTGAAGCATAGTGGGTAAAGAAAGAAGCGAAGTTCACTGCATATGATTGTTTATACTAATTATATGTGAAGTTCTAACCAATTTTTGTACAAGTATAGTCTTTAACTTTGGAAGCTCCATTTTCAACTCCACATAGTAACTCATTTGTTTATAAATACAGTATATGTAGATGTGATCACCATTTTACCTTGAATTTTATGTTGTATGATTTCATATTTGTCACTAACTTTGTGTGTGCGGTGACTGTAAGTGTCTTATAGTATTCATGGAGGTCTTCATTATTCCGATATTGAATGTAACGCACTATTAACCTATGTTGGATTGTTGTCCTCGTGTTTTGTTGCAGTACATCATGTTACATGGTACAGAATATGCATCCTCACAAAGGTTTCCAAATGAGACTATCCTTCCGTTCTATCATTTGAAAAGTGCAAGACACTTGTTTTTTTTTCTCTTTTGACATCTAAAAAAGTGCAAGACACTTGTTGGGTACATGTTTGATGAGAAAAATGGATTAAAAATGTTGTTGGATGGATGTAAATCTAATTTTGTTTGTTGTAAAGTAATATTTATTGTTTTCTAATGAAATTCACGGGTTATGATCCTTACCAAAATCAACAATTGGGTTCATCGGTTTTTTCCCTTATTATTGTCGATATTCTTAAACTGTTTTTTTGAGAGATCATTTAGTTCAATTTTCACTGTTTTGTTGTTACTTGATAATTTTGACAATCTATTCATCGCTTATTACGTGGGTTTTAATTATATATGGAAGGACGTGACAACAAGGGTTTGTGTGCACTATCAAACTGTGCTCATTTAAATATCCTGGGCTTACAATGCTATCGAACAAATGGCATTCCCAAAATGCACTGTCAACTAAAAATTTTCAATTTTAGGTAATTTTTAACAACTCATGGTTAATTTGATGCTTTGGGTCAACATTTTTGTCAAATTTTTAGATAATTAAAACTTAGGCTGGAACTAAAACGTGCACGTTCACATAACGTTATTGATATTGAATTCCAAACCTTAAGTTTGTTCAAGCCATAATAAAGTCTTCGGCTTTCTTTTGTTTTAGTTTCAATTGTATTACTCAAAAAACGAATATGAAATTTTGGTAATGATTCTGACTCAGATTACCAAGTCAAGCTTGCGAAGGGTCGGTCCGTCACAAATGAGAATTTGTGCTCTAAGATGGCGTTTAGCCTCTTTATAGAGACGATTGCAAAGAAAAAAAGTTGTCTCAACTGCGCGTGATTTTTTGTAATGGCTCTTGTAGCCTCACTACGCTCAAGAAATCAAACTACGCTGGCAAAAATATCTTGGGGTATGGCGCGCGAAGCGCGCCATACAACGACTAGTATATAATATAAAAGTGGCTAAGGGAGAACACTATTCATAATGAACAGTGTTTATTCTCGCTGATGGGCCTTCTAAACAGGCCGTCTTTGCTTCTTAGACAGACCATCCTTAGTCCCACTGCACAGTGCACACCCATACCTTGTATTCTATTCTACACAATACACCCCCACTGCACACCTATACCTTCTCTTTCCTCTCATTATTCTGATATTTGGAACTACAGAATTTTCTATGCAATTAATAAAGTTTTGTTCAAGATCATAATTAGTCAAACAAATTTGACCGAACAACAAAGTGAGATTAACACTTTAGTGCATATATGGATGATTAGGTTTCAAAATAAGCAATAGTGGTTCTATTGTTCCTTGTATTTTTTGCTACATAAGTTCATCCCAAATGCCAATTACTAAAATACAGCCATAAATGTCCAAGTCATCATCAGAAGTTATTCCGTCTAAATTGATAATTCTTGTCACGTCTTCAGTGTCCAACTCTTTTTGTTGGTTGAGCTTTTTCATAGCTGTGAAGGGCCCTCTGTATTTGTTTTCTCATTTGCTTCCTCTTTCTCAGTTATATATAATACGGAGTATTAGTTTGTTTCTTTTCGAGCTGTGCTTTTGGATTCTGTAAAAGCTTTGGGTTTTATTTAGTTTAATGTTAAATTTTAGTTTCTTAGTTATTTGTTGGCCTTTGATTTTTTTTATAATGTATGTTCAAGACATATATCATGAGTTTTGGTTCCTTATGTTTGAGAACAAATTCTCAATGTGAGACGGGGAGACCCGTCTTAAGCTTAGTCCCTGCGCACAAAGAGCAACTGGGGGGCTCATGTGAATAGTTTGGAAGGCTTTTCTTTATATTAATCAATTGTTATAAATTTATAATGGATATTAGGATATCCAATCAACCACTAAACCTTTTAATTGTTTAAACTTCTTTATACCTGATGTAATTAGTTAATGATAACTTGAGCTGTTTATATTTTACAAGATAAGAATTACTATCAAAGAATCAATTAATTATTTTTGTTCTTTAATTGATTATCAGATACATACTCCCAGATTTATTCAAGTCCAGTAATTCGCTCTAAAGAAGGTGCATATTGAGGTGAGTTTACTGCCATTGGGGTTTGGCTGTAAAAATTATTTGCTGGCCAGAATTGTAAGAACATGTTTCTGAATGTTGTGATAATTGATTGTTGGTATGGTTATTTCATTATGTGAATTTTTGAAGTGTAGTTGTTTTTTTAGGTTTGGAGGTGGAATGGGTGTTCTAACTATGTTTTAACACCATTGTTTGGTCGCGAGGAAGAGGGATTGGAGGAAAGTTTTGTTCCTTTAGAACAAACAAGTAAAGTTAGGGTGAGTTTGTCATTCATCCATGTTGTGTAGGGTATTTCTTATACCATCGCAGGCTCGCAAGCAGCAAACCGTGTTACCTTTTAAGGTCATAGACTTTAACGATAATGCAACTACAAACCTGAATACTGATAGGTAGTTAGATGCGTCAAGCCAAAATGGTTTCAGGTCTAAATTGATGTGGCGAAGTCTCGTGTCTGACACTTCAAAAGTTGGACCTGCGACAACTGAACACAGTGGCAAAGAGAATTGTAAGAGTATTAATTGTGGTAAGCAAATGAGGTAAGGGAAGAGGAAGGGGGTCAGGGGCATGACATGTTGAAAGAGGAAGAAGAGAGAGTGGAATGAAATGGAGTCGAGGAAAGAGAGGATAACATTTGATCAAAGAAGAGGTGGTGGGAGGGGGTGGAGGAGGAGGATGAGAATAAGGGGATGGTGGGAGAAGAATGAGACAGTGTAAGGCGAGATCAGTGGGAAAAGGTAGGAGGGCATGACATGTTGATGGAGGAGTGATATGATGGGGCTCAATGGAAAATAGGTGATCACATGAATTCGAGGAGAACATATTGATCAAAGTTGAAGAGGAAATAGGTGAGGAAGAGTACAAGGGAGGAGGAATTGAGGAAAAGGAAGAAGGAGTTAAGGAAGCCGAGTGTATAACCAATGGGATGAGGAGAGAGAAAGAAAGGAAGAATGGGACAGAGGGAAGGGAAAGAGAACGAGAGACAAAAGATCCACTAGGGAGAGCTAAATGAATGACAAGTAAGCTAAGGAAAGCGAGGATGATATATTGGTTTAAGAAGAAGGAAGGGAAGGATGGAGGAATATGGGGAGAGGAAGTTGAGGATGTGAGGGACATGAAACAGGTAGTATTAGGTAGCATTGAGAGTTACAAAGTATGTGATGTGAGTCAAAAATATAAAGTTATAGATGTCAATTTAAATTACATGGGTAGCACTCAGAATTATTGAGTACGTGTTATTGATGTGTTATATCACCTAACAATTTTCTTTACCTCATTCTAACTTTTGAAAGAACTTGGAGCAAAACTTGCAGAACTATATATAAGGCTTTCGATAGTACTACATGTTAACTCACAATAACACTTTATGTTAACTCTACAAAATTTCCGAAAAAGAATGCTATTGTATATTTGTATCCCCCACAATAGGCATAAGGTAATTTTACAATTTAAATTTAGTGTAATTACAAACTTTATTTGCTGATCATCATACAATTTTACTCTAAAACAATGTTTCAACAACACCCAATTTAACGGCATGAGGAAATATCGGTGGCAAGGCAACAGACTACGCCCACGTTCCATGTGCATCCAGGCATGGTGCCAGGGTCCAAGCTAATGCAGATGTTAATAGCGCATATGATGGTTTCAAGGTGGTCATTTAGGCAATGTATCCATAAAATGTTCCAGAAAAACAAGGCACTTGAAATAGCTAAGTGAATGTCCGCAATGTCATGTACGATTTGTAGTGTCACGTACGATTTGTAGTGTCTTCCTCGGCGCGCGCGCTCGCTCACTTCTCCATGTGTCAAACTCTAGGAGTAAAATAATTTCGGTGTTCATCTGTAGGCAAGGCATTGCTTAGGGCCTATATAAAAGCGCGTATGTTGTTATTCTATGTATTGTGCATGTAAGATTACGTGTGTTTCCAATATCATCTGTGTGTTTGTGTTGTTCTATTGTTATTACTCTTTATTGGCCTTCGTTTTCTTTGTCCTGATAGTGTAGCGTCCCACTATCACACCTTATATTGTTGCGAAACGTCGAAAACATGGGAATGACGAGGTGTTATGTAAGATACAATATTAAAAAAAATTGATGCGTTTGGCTGGAGTCTTGAATTTCTGAGTTGTCATCGATGCTCCGATATGTTGAAGTGTTGACCTGCACATTAATTTGTGATAGAGTGTCCTTGAAAGTAGGGTGACAGTTCACGAGGATAGATCTTGAGCGTAGTCTATCGTTCTATTGTTACTACTATACGTTGATTGTTGTGTATATTCTAAAATGAAAGCAAAATGACCATCAAACTTGCGCATTGCAGACAACAATCGTATAATATGCATACACTCAAAATTGCCCTTCTATAAAATCACAAATTCTTATTTAAGACGGGGGTATCCGTCTTAAGCTTAAGACGGATACCATATTCTCTCACAAAATACCCATCAATGGTGAGTGGAGAAGCACATGGGGGGTGCCCACCTTGTCCCCTCTACCCATTTCCTCTCACAAAATACCCGTTGCAAGATCCGACCCGTCTTAAGCAAGACCTACTGCTATAAAATAGTTAGTGTTATCGCTAGCTACAATAATCTTTGACAACATGGGTAACCAAAACAACAAAGCGGATAATCAACTATAACGGTTTATGGGGAAATTATACTCCATGCATGAATTCATACTAATCAAAATAAACGAGTCACAATATCTTGGGGTATCGTGCGCATAGCGCGCGATACAACAACTAGTGGCTAAAATGTTGATTAGGCAAATTAAGCTACAAGGGTTCTAGTTTTCCTTGCGGATGCTATGGTCAAAAATTTACTCGCAAGAGTGTTTTCTAGTGGTTAAAACTTATGTAAAATTCCTAAGAATCTCAATTTCAAGCCTTCGAAAGAGTAATCTTGTGCAGTATTATGACATGAGGCTATGCCTTCAAGATTTCGAGTTTGTTACCACTAGGTAGGGGTGAGCAAAACCGGGTACCCGGTACGGTTTTAAAAATGTTATCGGGTACCCGGTTTTTCTAATGCCAAAAATTAATACTTGGATACTTCCCGGTTTAAGCGGGTATACCCGGTTAAACTGGGTGCTCGAAAACCGGATACCCGGATCCGGTTTAATTAATAATGGTCAAAACTCAAAATTTGATTCCACAAAATTAATAACGTCCCATTACTAAGATGCCTATATAATCTATTAGGTCTATTATTACAAAACACAACTACTTACAAAGTTAGTTTTAAGATGCCAAAATGCAAACTTTCATAATTTCACATACAACTTTGACACCCACAAAGTACTTAGTTAAATTTGGTTAGACTTATCCTGAGTCTCCAAATTAGTATTTTTATCCACTACTAACTCTAATAATAGCTAGGGTAAGTAGGGGTCAATCCCACAAGGAAGGTCTATGTTTAACGTGTGTTATGTAAATAGTTCTAACTAAGGTAACCAAACTGGGGGTATTTGTGGTTTGAGTCTAATCTAGCAAAGTAAAATATTAAAAGATTGGAGTAAATCAAATTATAAAAAGATCTTGCGTCTTACAATCTCCACAAATGAGTTAGGTTTGATCATTGACTCTTTTAGACTCTAATTCTCTTAAATACCTTGTTGTTAAAACATATGTTTCCACTTCTCCTTACTTTTAGTTATTCACTGCGAAAAGCGCACATAAACAACTCTTATAGTGATGACAATCTAGTCCACGCGTATCTAAATTCAATCATACCATCAGGGACGAAGCTCGGACCATAAACTTTACCCAGAGCCGAAATTTTTTGTTAGATCCATCATTAAATTAACACTACGTAAAGTACGATTATAAACATAAATATTTGAAATATATTCCTAAAAAGGAGGAAATGTCTCATTATTAGAAAAATAATACATGAAACTATAATTGTGACATACCTATATTAAAGCTCGACGCTATTTCAAATCCTTAAAAGTATCTATAACTGAGCTAGTACTAACGGTTTTTGCTATTTCTCGTTCAATGTTAATAAGCAAACAACTTTCAAAAAAACCAGCTTCCATCTTATTGCGCTTAGTTGTTTTAACAACATTCATCGCTGAAAAAGCTCGTTCGGCACTAGCTGTAGATACTGGGAGAGTTAGCATAAGCTTTGTTAATCTAAAAATAAGTGGGTATATGTTGTGTTTTCCTGTATTCACCAACTATTGACTCAATTCAGATATTGTCGAAAGGTTCTTAAGATCATCATGTTGGGATAATTCAACCTCGTAATGGCATAGTTGTACTCGTAATTCCTCCTTTGCAACATCTGTGTAGTCCTTGGGATAGAATTTATTGACAAGATTTTCAAATATCAGCAATCTTGAAATGTTGTCCACTTGATCTAGGCTCCAAAGCACAACTTAGAGTTAACAATTCAACTGTTTTCTCGTTAAATATGTAGTTTAGCTCATGTAATTGCACATCAATTGCAGCATAAAACAAATTTGCCTGATAGTGAGCTTCAACTGTAACTCGATCCTGTTGACGACGAGCACGACCTCCTCTTTCTATATATATAGAGTTCATATCAGGAACGTCTACATTACGTCTTTCACAAAATGAGACTACTTCTGATAAAAGACAATCTCATCCGTCTTCCCTAAGCTTTTGCAACGTAGTCTCAACAAGATGCAAGGAATTTTCTTTAAAGTTATACCTGGTTAGCTATAACTTCAATGTTCACTTCCAAAGTTATTCCTGAAGTTGTTATAACTTTGTCTCACAAACTTTATCAAAGTTATGCCTAACTTTGATCTTTCTTCTCATAATTTTTGCTAGCTATAATAAGACTAAAGCACACAATTACACGCATATGATATATCGAGTAAAACATATTATTACGTAAACATATGTCATTATCAAAACTATGAAATTGGTCCAACAAATTCCCCCTTTTTGATGATGACAAGTCTCATATGATTTTCTCTTAACAAAGTGACTAAGTATGGTTCCCCCTCAACAAAGCACTCCAAAGTTATAGCAACTTTGATCGCAAGAACATAACAACTTAGCCAAAGTTATAGCTTGAAAGACTTTAAGAGATAACGAGTCTTGACAAGGAGCAAGCTTAAGCAAAGACTCAAATCATATCATTTCTTCCCCCTCTTGGCATCATTGAAAAGACAAGAACAAAGACATGAAACGACTAGAATAACACACGTCAAGGCAAGAAATAGATATGCAAAATACGCAATATAAAACGATATATACCAAGAAAAATCAAATATTAAATGTCAATTAAAAACTACAAACCACAAAATAAGTATTAATGCCAAATGGGCCGAATGGATTAGTAGTTTAAGAAACAAAACAAGCTAAGGTAAGAAGATCAAGGCTTTTTGGGTTGTCGGATGATGTTGGGATTAATGTAATCGGGTCGGGTGCGGTACTCGAGAGTAGAAAGACGATCAAGGCACGTCGACACATGAGTAGCTTGGGCGGTGAGGCAAACATCGAAGTTTCGAACCTTCAAAGAAAGAGCCTCCGTCGCATCAAGTATAGTGTGCATCCCCTCACGCATTTCCGAACCGCTTTTCACCAATGCACCTCCTTGGCTCACCAAGAATTGCATCCGATCCCTTTGCCTATACATCTCTTGTCGAATATCGACAACATTCCTCTCTAATTTTGCTAGGCAATCATCAACACCCGTCATCCAAGACCTCAACTCACTACTCACACCCGAACCGACATGGTCACGGGTAGAGCTAGTGTTCCCCATAGCCACGGTTTTTACAAATTTTTTTTTTTTTTTCAACAACCGCATCAATTTTACTATCTTGCGCATCAAGGCGCTCCATTACTTTTCCAATAAACACGTCCAATTTCGATTCAAGCCCCGAAAAATCAGCCACATTCGGTTTCACAACAGCCGAACCACCTTTTAATTGAAAAACCAATTCTGGACCGAATGCCTCCACTTTCATAAATTTCAAGTAGGTATCATTCATATCATTCTTCAAATTAATGCCATTTTGTACCTTCAAGCACCGAACCCGACTCGGTTTGGGTTAAATTGGGTGAATTTTTGTTGGGTTGTGGTGATGGATTGGTAGACTTACAAGGTGTTTGTGTTTTTGTAGGAGTGCACGTGAGGTGCCGTCCTACTCTTCCTCTTTTTCCTTTTTTTTTTTTTTTGAATTTGAGTAGGAAAAGGAATCTTAGTTTATTAATTTTAGGGATATGGTAAGGATAGAATTAGGTAAATAAAAAGATATGGTAATATTTTGTTGTTTGGAATTTTCGGCTAACATAGGATACATGGGTAGAATTTGGTTTGATTAGGAAAGTGAATAAGATAGGTTTTTGGCAAGTAAGTGGTTCATAATTTAATTTCCATAAAACACTTAATATGCAAGATACTCACGTAAAATATATTATATTAAACACAAATATACTAGCAATGAAATATGCGGACACAGTCATATAATCTCGTCTTATTCTAGCCAGTCACGCAGGTTCACAAAATAAATAAGATGAATTTAATTGCTACCGATTAAACCAATTTCCAACCGCAAAATCTCAAAACGTCTTCTCGCTAACGCCTTTGTTAAAATGTCAGCCCATTGATTGTCAGTACTACAAAATTCGAGTTTAATGTTGCCCTTTTCTACATGGTCACGCAAAAAATGATGTCTAATGTCTATATGCTTAGTACGAGAATGCTGAGCTGGGTTCTTAGAAATAATAATAGCACTCGTATTATCACAGAAAACAGGCATACAACCAACATTAACACCATAATCACATAGTTGTTGCTTTAACCAAAGTAGTTGAGAACATACCAGTCCTGCAGCGATATATTCGGCTTCTGCAGTAGATAACGCAACCGAATTTTGCTTCTTTGAGCCCCAAGTAATTATGCAAGGTCCAACAAACGTAGCAAATCCAGAGGTACTTTTTCTATCTAGGGAACATCCTGCATAATCTGCATCTGAATATCCTACTAGATCGAAATTGCACTCAAGTGGATACCATAAATATAAATTAGATGTACCAATTAAATATCTCAAGATACGTTTAACTGCAATCATATGTGATTCCTTAGGACATGATTGAAATCTAGCACAGACACATACGCTGAACATAATGTCAGGTCTACTTGCAGTTAAATATAATAAAGAACCAATCATACCTCGATATGTAGTCTCATCTACGGACTTACCATTTTCGTCCAAGGTCAACTTTTTATCAGTTACCATAGGTGTGTCCATTGGATGAGCGTTCTCCATACCAAATTTTCTGATTAGCTCCTTGACATATTTTTGTTGGTGAATCTTTATCCTTCTTTGGTTTGTTGAATCTGCAGTCCTAGGAAGAATTTCAATTCTCCCATCATGCTCATTTCAAATTCTGAGGTCATAAGATCTGAAAAATACTTGCACAATTTATTGTTAGTAGAACCAAAAATAATATCGTCTACATAAATTTGAGCAACAAGTAAATCAGAACCCTCGGATTTTAGAAATAGGGTTTTGTCGACAGATCCTCTTTTAAAATTGTTTTGTAATAAAAATTTTGACAATCTGTCGTACCAAGCCCTAGGCGCTTGTTTCAAACCATATAAAGCTTTATCGAGTTTAAAAACATGGTTTTGAAACTTGCTATTCAAAAATCCAGGAGGTTGTTCAACAAAAACCTCTTCTTCCAAATAACCGTTAAGAAATGCAGTCTTAACGTCCATTTGGAACAGTTTCATTCCTTTATGAGCTGCGAAGGCGATGAGCAAGCGAATAGCTTCAAGTCTTGCTACTGGAGCGAATGTCTCGTCATAATCAATCCCTTCTTGTTGATTATAACCTTGAACGACCAATCGAGCCTTGTTACGAACTATAACTCCTGAATCATCCAATTTATTTCTGAATACCCATCGAGTACCAATCACAGTTCGATTAGGAGGTCGTGGCACAAGGTGCCATACTTTATTACGTTCGAACTGTTGAAGCTCCTCTTGCATAGCCACAATCCAGTCGGATTCTGCAAGAGCTTCCTTTATGTTGGTAGGCTCTATGGTAGACAGAAAAGAATAGAATGAACAAAAGTTATTTAATGTTCGCCTCGTTTGAACTCCCTTATTCAAACTTCCTAGGATACTATCCATAGGATGAGAACTCTTATATTTCCATTTCTTAGAGTTCCTAGGCTCATCATCATCTGATGAACTTCACTTTCCTCAAATGATTCAGAATCAAGATTGGTTCCCCCTGAGTTGGACTCTGGGGTTATAGCTGAAGTTGGTACAACTTCAGTTACACCATCTTGGTTCTGGTTCAAAGTTATAGCATCATCAGCTATAACTTCAGTTTCCTTTTCCTTGTTTTGAGAAGAGACATTCGTATCATCAACAATTGTCTCAGTTCTCTGTTCAAGGTCATTTGCGGATTTATCAAGTTCATCATTGATTCCTTCAATAACTTCTTCATTATTATCTGGCTCGTCTTCCCTTGAAAGGCGAAAGTCTGGATCATTCATGTCTTCTTCTTCATTCTGTTCAACTTGTTCAGGCACATTATCTTCATCAAATACAACATGAACACTTTCTTCTATGCACAACGTTCTTTTATTAAAAACTTTAAAAGCTTTACTATGATTAGAATAACCAACAAACACAGCTTCGTCACTTCGTGGATCAAATTTACTCAAATTACTTTTTCCATTATTATGGACAAAACACTTACTCCCGAAGCAACGAAGGTGAGCTATATTGGGTTTTCTCCCTCTTAAAAGTTTGTAGGGAGTCTTTTTGAGAATAGGTCTAATCATAGCTCTATTGTGCACATAGCATGCAGTACTTATGGCTTCAGCCCAAAAGCTCTTAGGAAGGCCACTACACAAAAGCATAGTGCGGGCCATGTCCTCTAAAGTTCTATTCATACGTTCCACGACACCATTTTGTTGTGGGGTTCGTGGTGCAGAAAATTTATGTCCTACACCATTCTCCCTACAATATTCTATAAAAGCTTGATTATCAAATTCGGTGCCATGATCCGTACGAATGGAAACTAACTTTTTATCATACTTGTTTTGGGCGAGCTTCATTAGTACTACAAACTCATCGAAAGTTTCATCTTTAGTAAATAGAAAGATAGGTCATACATACCTGGAGTAGCCGTCGACTAGGACGAATACGTACCTTGATCCACCGCGGCTTCTAACTTTCATAGGTCCACACAAATCCATGTGTACCAACTCAAGTGGACGCTCTGTACTTACTACTCGTTTCGGTTTGAATGAAGATCTAACTTGTTTACAACGGGCATATGAGTCACACATCTTCTCTTGTTCGAATTTGATTGAGGGTAGGCCCTCAACTAAATTCCACAATTTGAGTTTCTTTAAAATAGTTGGACTTATGTGTGCAAACCTCTTGTGCCACAAGCATGAATCATCCACAGTGACTTTCATGCACTTAAAGGAACTTGTAGTGACTTTGTTTAAATCAATCATATACACGTTCCGTTTACGTAGACCTTCTAAGATAACATTGCTAGTTCCTTCAACTATGATACGACAAACATTTGAATGAAAAACGACTTTGTTTCCTTTGTCACACAGTTGAGAGATACTTAGCAAGTTATGCTTAAGGCCATCTACCAGATAGACGTTATTGATAGCATGTGAAGAAGATATACCAATCTTACCTACACCAATTATGTTGCCCTTCTTGTTGTCTCCAAAGGTGACCTTGCCACCGTTGAAGGGTTCTAGTGAAATAAATAAATTCTTGTTTCCAGTCATGTGTCTCGAACATCCACTGTCGAGATACCATAGATTGTTTTCTTTCACTATTATCTGCAAGAAAATCAAATACAGCTTTTAGGTACCCACGCTAAGTTGGGTCCTTTGTGGTTAGTGACTCTATATATTTGATCCTTCCTAACCCATACCTGTTTGACAATTCTTTTCTTCTTAGGATAGGGTTTGCTAGGTTTATTATATTGTTTGTTATTGTTGTGACGCACATTAGGTTTAAACGACTGCTTCTGATTCACATAAGGTTTAGATTTTGAAGGTACAGATGTGTAATCGAAAGCCATGTCATAAAACCATCTAAACTCATTATTTCTAACCTCATCACGTTGAGGTTCAGACTCGGACTCACTAGACGCGTCATGCTCTTTCACAAAATCAGTTTGATTTTTGTTGTCGTTAACATATTTAACACAATTATCTTTAACATGACCGTTGTGACCACAATAATTGCAAATCAGATATTCTGAAAGATTGACGTACTTCCTTCTTCTGAAATCACGGTCAGAAGGAGTGGATTTGCATTTATCATGGTCTCTACAACTATAGCATTCATGACCAAGACCTTTCTTCATGTTATTATTAGACTGTTCGGTAAGGAAGTCTAAGACCTTCTGACTTCCTTCCCACTTATCATGGACTTTTCGTGCATGTAGGAGCAATTCCTTCAAAGACTGAATTTCTTTTTCACACGACGAATGATCTACATTCGAGTCTTTGGAGGGATTGTTCTTTTTGAAATTTTCACGAAAATCATTGAACCGTTTGTTCAAGATAAGTTTCTCCTCATTATGTTGACTTTTGGCTTGGGAGAATTCAGCCTTTATATCTTTCAATTGCTGAGAAAGAAAAGAGTTTTCTTTCTTGTGATCAAGGATAACAACTTCCTTTGCCTTAGCTTCAGATTGTAAGAACTCATTGACTTTCTTCAATTTTAAAGTTATAGCTTCATTAGCTATAACTTTGGCTTGAAGATGCTTAATGTTGAGCTTCAACTCTGAGATTATAGCTTCATTAGCTATAACTTTAGACTCAAGAGCTTCTTTCTCAACATTTGTCTTGTCTGAAGTTATAGCTGAAGTTGCCATAACTTTATACTTGAGCTTTTTAGCTTTGGCCTCAAGAAGTTGGTTTTCCTCAGCAATGTCAAGAATTTGTTCTTTAAGATCTTTCAATTCTAGACTCTGCTCATGACAATGATCTAAGGCTTCTTCAAAATACTTAATTATAGACTTCTTAGATAAATTCTTAACTTGCTTTTTAAGTTCAAGATGACTAACCTCTTCATCATCTTCTGAATCTGGTTCTGAATCTGAGTTGCCAACAAGACACATCTCGGATTCGCTTTCATTGTCACTGTCATAAATTAGGTCAAGACTGACGTTGCTTAGACACAAGTTGGCGACTTCCTCTTCCTCTGACTCGTCGTCCTCTGTGTCGAGATCTCCCCAGCAATAAGCCATCATTACTTGCTTGAATTCCTTCTTGGTTTTGTCTCGTTGATTTTTGTCTTTGATTTTCTTCCATGTGGGGCACTCTTTGATCATGTGATCATTATCCCCACATTTGAAGCAACCACGACTTGAAAGAGACCCTTTTGACTCAATTGGCTTTTTGTAAGATTTGTTAGTGTTATTGTTAAACGTTTTCCCATGTGGTTTGTTAAAGAATTTTTTCTTAAAACGTCTAGCAAATAACACTGTTTCATCTTCAAGATCCGAATCATGTCTTTCACTAGATTCGGCTTGTAGAGCCACTTTCTTGCTATTACTATCATTTGCCTCATCTTCATCAAGAGTAATCTCGTGAGCCATTGGGGTTCCAAGTAGCTCTTGATAAGATAGGTCAGATAGGTCTTTACATTCCTCAATTACCGTCACCTTAGGTCTCCATCGTTTAGATAGACTTCTAAGGATCTTTCTGGCAATTTCCTCGAAGTCAAAAGTTTTTCCAAGATTTTTCAATTCATTTATGATACTAGAGAAGCGAGTGGACATGCTGTCAAGCGATTCATTTTGTTCCATGGAGAACAGTTCGTATTTTTGCATAAGTAGTGCAATACGTTGCTTTTTGACAACAGTTGTCGCCTCATAAGCTAACTCAAGACCATCCCATATTTCCTTGGCAGTAGAACTAGATGAGAAACGATCAAATTCAGTATGGGTCATGCCGTTTTGCAACAGACTAATAGTCTTTGAATTTTTCTCAGCTTTCTTATAATCTGCCTCAACATAGTCATCTTCTTTCTTTTCGATGGCAGTGCCAGTAGCAGATCCAAGCATGATCTTATTAGGACCATTCTTAATGATTAGCCAACACTCCCAATCGTTACCCTTTATGAAATGGGTCATCATATTTTTCCATAAACTGTAGTTTTTCCCATCGAATACGGGACACTTCAGATGTTTGGAATCCATTAAAATAAAAATAAATGCAGCGGAAAATAAATAAAAATAAAAAGATAAATGGATCAGACTCCTTGCTGTAAGGCAATCAAGAGCACGAGGCTCTGATACCAATTGTAGAGTCTATTGATCGAATACGAAAGAGGGGGGGGGGGGGGTTATTGAGTATGTAAAACTATCCCCCACTTTTTCGATTTATCTTATTATTAAATTAATTATGTGATCTTATGAAATTAAAATCAACTAATTAATTAATCAAGTAAGGCGAATAACAAATAACGAAAGTAAAGAGTAAGAGAGAGGCACAACGAGTTTTGAGTGGTTCAGTTTTCACCCGTTAACCTACGTCCACTATTCTCGATTAATAATTTTTAGTACCTTTCTACGTATTACAAAAATTACCAACCCACTCTATATCAACACTATGATTATACTCAAGGTGATATCGCGAAATACTCTATACTATCTGACGCTAAGAAGAAATTACAACATACACTCACACATATTCCCGTTAAAGAATTGTAAGCTTATAATGATGTACTATTATCCAATAACGTATTTCACTCAAGCGATTGATAATAATTGATGCACGACTCTTTTGAAAACAAACTCTAAAAATAATAAATATTTGCTCAAAGGTTTGCTTTAAAACGATTTTGGAAAATCAACACAAGTAAAATATGTAGCCGTGTAAATGTAGTGTATTTCGTGTGTTTTGCAATTTGTATATGAATGAGTATTTATAGTAGTAGAATCATAGTAGATCTAAAACCCTAGTATAATATTTAATAAAGATACTTATCTTATCATAAAATAATATTTGCTTATCTTTTAGAAACATCTTTATCTCAAAATATTATTAGGTTTATCTTATATATTTATCTTTATATCTCAAAATATTGTTGTAAAGATATAGTAGAATCCTAGATTAGGTAAACAAGGAAAACAACCTATGGAGGCCAAAATCCATAGCTCACGAAACCCTAGGAGGCACGCAACCCTAGGTGGCTCAAACATTAGGTTTCACGAAACCCTAGGTGGCTCAAACACTAGGTGGGCTAATTAGGTTAACAACAAATTGAGATAGAATATATTAGAAACCCTAGGTAGCATGACAACCCATAAGTTGTATTACTAACCAATAGAATCTCATAAATATATTCTCTAATAAAACTTTTGATAAATATAAAAATACTCTTTCACTTTTGAAAACATTTCAAAACATTTTATTTCCAAAATCATTCATCAATATTTTAACATCCAAAATCATAGACTAAAGCTATAATTTTGAACATAAAATCTCTCGAATGGAATAGTTACCGAATGACGACCTATACTATCTAATCTTCACAAAGATCTTCAGTATACGAATCATCTCTTCATCTTGCTACAAAGACCCTCCATCTCGAGTCCTTTGTAGTTTGATGGAGATCTTGTTTTGATAGCGATTTTCTTTAAAGTTAAAATGCTGGTTAGCTATAACTTTGCATGTTCACTTCCAAAGTTATTCCTGAAGTTGTTATAACTTTGTCTCACAGTCTTTATCAAAGTTATGCCTAACTTTGATCTTTCTTCTCATAATTGTGGCTAGCTATAATAAGACTAAAGCACACAATTACACGCTTATGATATATCGAGTAAAACATATTATCACGTAAACACATGTCATTATCAAAACTATCAAATTGGTCCAACAGTTGGCTTGCTAGAAGTTTGACGTTATTGTCATTTTAATGGCGGTGATCAATTGGTCCCTAAATGTCACACCTAAAGGATGTGTTTGAGAGATATGATTATATGAAAAATATAATCATATTGATGCCTTATATGACTAAAAGGTTAGTCGATGTATATGACTAAAAGGTTAGTCGATGTAATGATGATACGATTATTTAATACGATTAAATAATACTAGCTGAGACGAATTAACTGTTAATTCGTAATTAAATATAAACTGTTATATCTGATTGATGTATATAATGTAATTATTTAATACGATTAAATGATGTAAGCTTAAACAAATTAAATGTTAATTCGTAATTAAATATAAACTGTTATATTTAATTAGCAAATTATAAATATACGATATTTATAGTTGACGTATATATTATATGATATTGTCATAATAAATGATGTCAAACCGGTATTAATAAATCGACTGCAAAATGTTGTATGGACTTATTAATATGTGACAACATAAATGACAATAATAATACTTACACATTTTATACATTAAAATGAAAAGCTAACAACCTAAAAACAAGTAGAGAAAAAAGAGTCCTCTCTTCTCTCCACTACTTGACTTGAACGGTCAAAAGGAGAGTAGATGAGATGGATATAAACTCATTCTCTACACTTCTTATCATCACAACTTTTCACAAAAAAAATTAGCAGTAATTTTTGTATTCATTCTAGCACAAGAAAAAGGCATTTCTCAGAGCATCTTGGGTACATCGATTAGGAGAATATCGATCTCGATATTTGTTCTTAGGCCATATTGCTAGGACCGGAGGTTGATTCTAATCTCTATGTTTTATATTATGCATTTCGTTTATGACTCGTATTTCATATATTATAATTTCGTTATAATCCTTAAATTTCATGTTGAAATATACCGCTATTTCCCACATTTTCATTGAATAACTCGGGTAATTTTGAACTTGGCGAATGGTCTGATTCCAAACTAACATCCAAGTATTTCGCTTCTTTTTTTTTTAATTTAAAATGTATTCTTACAGTAATGAAATAATAACTTTATTTAATATTTAAAAAGAGAAATGAATAAAAACAAAAATTAAGGGAATTTGGGCCCAACCCGGGAAATTTTTTGTGTCAATATGGTCTTCAACATATCAGGAACATAAATTCGAAATTTCCTCAAACAAATAAGTATTGCATATGGAACCTTCCACTCGGGCTTTGTTGGCAATCTTCTTTTTTTAAATGATTAAGAAACCTACATAGTGATAGAATTCTTATTACATAAACTCATTAGTAAATTATTTTAATAATTGATTTACCTCTCAAATGGATACATCCACCGATATTAAACATGTTCTCCAACCTTCGCTTCATAAGGTAAGTGAATGGGTAACGTTCCATAAAATTGAAGAAAGACGGGGGAAATATCTTCTCTAACTTGCATATTATCCCCGCAATGTTTGACTCTAGGCGCTCCATAGATTCAACCTTAAGAGAAGAAGTACACAAGTCTCCAAAAATTGACTTATCTCAGTTATTGCATTCCAAGACGCCGAAGGGAGCAAATGTTTTAAGGCAAAATGGAGTAAATCTTGCATAAAGACATGACAATCATGACTTTTCATTGAATGCAATATCAACTTTTGATGGTAAACACACCTACTCAAATCAAAATCATAACCATCCGGAAATTTCAAAGCAACTACCCATTCACAAAGAACCCTTCTTCTCTGCAGTGTTTAAAACAAACATAGTTGTTGTGGGCGGTTTCGCACAAAGATTAAGAAAGTCGGATTTTCCTTTAGGCTCAAAGGAAGTTTTGTTTTGTACATCCATGACCGTATTAATAAGCATTTCAAAGAAATTTTTCTCGATGAGCATAACATCTAAGTTATGTCGAATCAAAAATGTTTTCCAATAAGGGAGTTCCCAAAATATGATTTGTTTCCACCAACCTACTTTCTTTTTTTTCAGCTTTTTCAACCCCAAATTAAAGGTTTAGCTACTAATAATATCTAAACTAACAACAACGACAATAAAGGAAGCAAACATTATTAACATTATATGAAAGATGAACAAGGAATAATTAAAGATCTAATGATAACTAATTGAACAACTAAGGAAGATTAGTAAAATACCGATTACAAGTTGAATTGAAAGGAATGATGTTCTTGATAAAATAAACTCAATAGCAATCTAACTAACTATGAAGTTTTCTAGGAGTTTTCTAAGTTGAATAAAGTGTAACCTAATTATGAAAGACGAGATTTGTATTTATACTAAAACAATTATTAATTAAACCGACTTTAGGAAACTCGTAACTCATCAGGTATTGAGTAACTCAATCGAGCAAAGCTGAATCTGCTCAATCGAGTCGGGTTCTAAGCTCTGCAAAGTGAGTTTCAAACAACTGCCATTTCTTCGTTACTTATCGAAATTCGACGTGTGGCATGTCATTGGAAAGCTAAAAGAAAGAGGTGTCTTTTTCCATGTGAATCACCTTGATAGGAGTTTTAGAACTCCTGATATTGTAGTTTGAAGTTGACACTTGTGAAAGCAACCATTCTTTCTTCTCATATCATATTTGTTTGGTCTTTCCAACTTATTTCTTTGACATTCCTTTTTGTTTTTTTCTTGGTCTCCATGTCAAGCATAAGTTCTCCAAATGCAGAGTCCATTTCGCTTCATAAGGGATCCAATGCATCTGAATCATATCGAATCTACATAATAGCACACATAAGCGGGAGTATCGACATTCTAACATATAATGGCATCTCATCATATAATGAAGCACAAAATCGCCACAAAAGTGACTAAGGGGAGACATAAACATGTAAATAATTATGACTCATTAAACACCCCAAAACCATCTCTTTGCTTGTCCTCAAGCAAAGTACTAATCACAATACAAAGACAAACATACAAATGGTGAATGAACAACTCAAAGCTAATCTTAATGCATATACAAATTCCAAGTTATCCATATCTATAGCAAAGTAATGAGCAAGTTGTATAATAAAACAAATTCAAAGGCACGGGTAATATAAAACGCAGCTCAAATCCCAAGATGTTACATGATACAAGTACTCGACAAAACCAATTACCCTTGATCTTTCAAGACAAATTATTCGGATTCTCGCGGATTTCACTCGTTCACTCATAAGTGTTTAAAAGGTGAGTTTTGTAAGGATAGAAAGAAATAGAAACACCCAATCAACTTATGAAACATGCATACATTCTAATGTGATAATAATTTCCCCAACTAATACGCATCCACAATTAGATCAAAGTACATGTATCAAAGACAATAAGGGAGGCTAATGAATGAAGGTATAAAAGTGGGTTGTGGCAAGGCACAAATAGGAATGTGGACACTTGCCAAATCAATCTTACAATATTAAGCACAAAACAAAACCATCTAGGGAAATCATGTTAAACTTTGACAACACAAGAGAGATGTCGACAGTACTCTCTAAATATGCACTAGACTCTAGCAAATAACCTATCATTATCCCCAAGGACGATCAAATGAAGCAACTTATTTTCTCTTTTGTTTATGTTTCTCTTGTTTTCGATTTCTTTTTCATATTCTTTTTTTTTTTGCTTCATACAACATTTTCACAACATAGAGAATAATATACAATTGCTAAGGAAAACTTACTACACCCACTTTGACAATATAAGTCACAACCCAACCATAGTAGCAAGATAGGCATGAAAAATAAGGTAAATTCTAGGAATGTAGCTAAATTTTATTTTATCAAACGGCTACAAATGTTCAAACGGGCGAAACAAAAGGTAATGTAAGGCTTATTTGAACGGTAAGAACCGCCTTTCCTCATGTACTTTAACAAATGAATGCGTATAAGTATCAAGAAACTATTATCACACTTATGCAATTTGATGTTACACATTTCACAAGGAGTACCACAGTGAAAGATCTAATGACAATGAGACCAGTTTATTAATGATTCTGGCCTAGGAAGCTCTAAAGACCTCAGAAATTTAAGTGGTTTGCCAACATAATTTATCAAATCTTGTTAGCAAAGGGCATGTCAAATACAGTCAAGACTGGATCATTGAGCTTTTTTTTCAAGATAACATGTCAAAAACAATGTACATGGATGACTTGAATGAGATTCAAATGCAAAAACAATGCAAATAATCATCATTGTTATTCAATTTAACCAAGACTCGACCTAAAAAAATAAATAACATGTTTTTGAATTTTTTACATTTTTTTTAATTTTATGGTTTTTTTTAAACACACAATGCAATAAATAAACACACAACATAAATAAAGACTCCTCCCCCAAACTTAAATGTCACAGTGTCCTCATTGTGAACCTAACAGTACATCAATCACAAACAAATCCACCAGCAAGAACCTAAAGTACACTACTAACAAAAGGAAAAGGGAAATAAAACTAAAGATAATATAATAAAAGAAAATACAAGGATAGATAGTACCAGTAAATCCCGCATAATCGTTTGAACTTTATAGATCAATTACCCATACTGGCATAATCAAAACAGCTTAGTGCTCTCAAAAGTCGATCAAAAATCTACGCATGTGCTAGACAAAAGCATAAGTAGCACCAAAATATAGCACGAGCATATAGAAATAACAGGAGGTACTGTCTCAAATTATCAAGTTCTTGATAAAAAAAATACTTAGAAGATCTCATCAAATGGATCCCCCGACTAGTAGAAGGAGGAGTATCAAAAATTAATATAATGGGCAAATAGGGTGCTTTATTATTTCCCAAGTCAGTCTCAATGGGAAAATAATATATCACCTCAACCTTTCTAGGAGTATTAGTTAATACATAGTCCTCCTTACTCTTCTCTTCGATAGGTCCTATCTGATAAATTGCAGCCTCCAAAGCATCTAGCTCAGCTTTCCATATGTCACTCTCACCAAGGCTAGAATCTCTCCGAGAATTATGCACCTCTCCATTAAGCAACCAATTGAGCTCATCAACCTCCTCGCTCCATGTTCTTGTCACAGCATCAGCGTAGATTGACATCATAGAAAGCTCGAAAAAATCCTTCACCAATTTCTCTCAGAAAGTTTCGTCTATAGCAAAGTGTCCTTTCTGGTTCGGGATCGAATGTTATGATCTCGAATCAATTAAACTTAGGCAGAAACAAAAATAACAAGAAAAAGATGAGAAAGGTCAAAGGAACTGAGTTTCCTTGAGACAAAAAAGACAAACTAAATTAAAAACAAACAAAAAATAGTTACCTCCCCGGCAACGACGCCAAATTTGATAAGGGTAAAGTCGTGTCCCCTAAATCAAATTAAACCTAACTCAATGCTAACTAATAGTCGACGGTAAGTAGGGTATCAAATCCGCATGGAGGCGGCAAAAGTCTATTTGCTAATAACTAAGTCCGTCTTAAAGGTAACAATTTCTTGAAGTTCAGTTTGGTAAACTATAACTAATTGCAATAAATTAAAGATGAACTCAATAATATTAAAAGGTCTAGGGATTGGGTTCACTAGAATGTTATCCAGGGAAGGAATTTAATCAATTAAAAGGTCAATCGAATTGCCTAAGGTTATAAGATCGGTCGACTCAATTATGCCCTTTAGATCTAAGTCTAACATGTAGTCGCTATCATGCATTAAACTTATTCTATTTGATTGCGTAGCCTATATTAGTCTTAACTTGGTCGGTGATATCCTAATATGTGATACGAGTTAATTAAATCTGGCCAAAATCAATCCACTAGAGTTATAACAACAATCAAAAGACAACCATATGATTTTATGTATGAGGGAATTCGATCCACGCAAAAAGGTGTTATTTCTTAAAACACTTTTTTTTAACTTTAAGCTTTTGAAAAGAGTCGCCACTAAATTTTTACATGGAATTTAGAAACCAAGTTTTAGAGAAAATGATTTCGTGTGAGGTTACGTGTTAGAAAGTTAATTTAATGTCATTAAAAGAACACCCATCCCTGCTCGTTACAATAACGGTCTCTACTAAATAAATAAATGGCTCTTTGGAGACGTGTCATATGCAATGCAATTGATAAGCGATATTTTGTACTAATTTATCCCCCGTTTTAGCTCGATTTCTATATGATTTATACACTTTGTTAAGTGATTAACGAGCTAATATTACTATTCTAGTTGTTTTGCGTGCTTGGTCTCGTTTTATAAAAATGAAGCGGTTTTACTATATTTTCTTACTTTATGGAGCAAAGGCACTAGAATACAAGTTTAATGAGGAACCGATGATAGTCAATTGACGATTTGACTACGATTCCGCTACATCCTTCCTTAAGTGGACTCATCTTGGACTTTGACTTTGTTTCTCAAAGGAAAACATCAACCCAAGTCAAAGGAAGACTAGCCCAAGCCCAATTAAATGTTGCATTGACCGAGACCAAAGCATAAAAACGCGTGCCAATGAGGAATTCGAAGAGATGAATGAAAAAACACCAACAGGGATATAAACCCGATCGGGTCACCCTATACCCGATCGGATTTTTATTCTGTTTGGCCGTTTTGGCTCTTCTTCTCCCAAGCCTTAATGGAGTGCTTTATTAGGTTGTCTAGGGTATGAATTTGGACGAAACACAGCAGCTAAGCAGCCCTATATAAGCCTAAACTCATGAGAAGAAGAGGCATGCAATATAACACAACACAACATTACATATTTTACATCAATCTTTCATATAAGTTTTAGATCATAGTGTATAGTTTATGCAATCTTAGACTATTTTTATAGCAATTTCCAAGTACTTCTCTAGTGTTTTTATAAGCATTTGTCATTATATTGGGTTGGATATTTGTTCTTTGCTTTCTTTCTTACACAATTGTACTCCAATCCCGGTAATTTTCTATCCTTTATTTACGCAATTTCCTATATCATTGTTTTCTCTTTATAGTATTTATTTTAGCTGTATTGTTTTCATCATCATATTAAGTTCATGAACTATAATCTCATTAGTCTTGTTTTTATATTATTGTTGGTAGGAAATCCATATAAAAGTAATCTAGTTGAAACCAAAATATCGTTTAATATGTCATATTTTATTTTGCCTAATCATATAATAATCATCATAAAATTCATCATTAGAATCATCACTAATATAATCTTGATCACCTTAATCATTTTAGTACTTTTATTTCGTAGTTTAATTTTGCTTATCATTTTCCTTTTAATATACTAATCATGTAGAATTAATCTAGTAGTGTAGATTTATTGCATTATGTAAATATAATAAATAAAATTGAAATATTGAAATGATTTGCTAGTTAAAATGAATTAAAAGAAGAATCGATACCAATAGAACCATCTAGTTTGTTTCTTCCTTTGGTTGTGTCAAATTCTATAACTTTGTTTAATGGCCATAAACAATTGTTTGTATTAGTCAATTTCCGTCTTAGAAACGAGAGTTGGGATGAGAATTAGGACTACCAATAGGGGTTTAGTGACCTAACCAGGCTGAATGGACGTTAGGACCCATTAAAAAGTCGGTACGAATCCGAGAGGAATATACCGCTACAAGGCTTAGACAATCGTAATAATTCTAATATTGGTATCAATAAAGCTTTTAAATCATTTGACATGAATTTCTAATTCTCTATATCAATTTGATTAGATAGTTTATTTTATCGTTTTAGTTAGTTTATTATATCGTTTTATTTTATTGCCATTAGATAGTTTTTATTATTGTTTTTAATTATCGTTCTTAGTTAGATTTAATTATTGTCACTTTCCTTTCCGTCAAGTAGACTAGTTCATTTTATCTTGCAATTTTATTATCGTCATCAATTAGATTAGATTTATTTTTATCGCAATTTCTATACTTGACATTTAAATATCATCATTGTATATTTGTCATTTTATTTCATGTTAGTAGTTTAGATAATCACCTCAAATAAATCGAACTTAAATAAAAATCACCCCATAGCAATTCATAGTTAACACGTACTCCCTGAAGATCGATCCCTACTTCCCTAATTACATTCTTTATGTTGTTAGCCTAAGTGTGGGTAATTATTTTTGTATCGGGACTGCGACACAACCGATCAGCAATTATACAGTTTTAAACCCTAACATGTGACTTCAATTCTATGTCGTTTAATGCATTTAACTTTGTCAAAGTTGTTTTAGCATATGACGATTCATTTAAAACTAATCTAGTCTAAACAAACAAAAGAGAAGGGAAGGAAGCATCTTACTCATAGCATAAGACGGAACAAAAAATGTTACTGATTAGTTTGCAAATTATAAGACACAAAGGATTAAAATAAAACAAGACTATTAGCATATAAGAAAATAAACCAATGAACAAACAAAACAGACCACTGTCTCAGCCGAGACAGACACATCTCGGTCGAGATGCTTCTGTCTTAGTCGAGACAGACCCATCTTGTTCGAGATAGGGTACGACTCGATCGTGTATGGAATGTACTCGATCGAGTGACCTTAAGACAGATTAAATTGACTACGTCATATGATTTAAAACAAATGAACTATTATGAAATATTAAACACGACTATAATATAACAATAAACTAAGTCGATTTACAAGTTAAATTACTCGGTTAATGTCAAACAACAATAATAACGAACAAATAACAAACTAAAACATGAAGCGATAGATCGGCGAACTAAACAAAAGAAAACGATAAATAAAGAACGAAAATAAATGGGAGAAAGAGGTATTATTGCACCGTCAACATACATATATCATTGACCGTTGTCTTGTGTCGTAATCGATAATAAAGTATGGCCGTCGTCGACGAAATTGAACTTGAACTCGTTTTTTTTTTAAATCAATTGTGCAGCGTTTTTCAAACGCTCATAAAATCTTCGTTACTCCACCTTTTTTCGATCCGAAAGATGTTTTCGAAAGAAGACGAAAATTAGTTATCAAAACTGGTATCGTATGTGTCTATAGAGTTGGGAGAAAAACGTGTTTAAAGTGGCGGTTGGAAACACAAAGCAAAGCATGATGCACTATGTTGTGTGCGACTGTTTCGAGGGTCTTTTAGGGGTCGTTTTAGGTTATTTTCGAGTGTTTCTTGTGATTAAGATGTATTAAGGGGCTAAGAGATGTTAATGGAGTAGGATTTGTGTTTATATAGGGATGTTTGAAGAGTTTGAGTAAGGTTTGAAGTTGAAGGTAGCCGTTTTCGAGTTGGACTCTTGTGCTGCGTTTTTCAGTTAGGTTTAGGGTTAAAGGAGGGGTTTTCTTGGAGTTTAAGATACCTAGCATGGGTAGGTAGGTGTGTAGTCGGGTTAGGGTTAATGGGTAGGTGATTTGATCGGTTTTGAGCTTGATTTGTGGGCTGCATGGGGCTCGCGCGAAATAGAGGAAGGGCTGGCTGGTTGTGCTCGGTTTTGGGCTTTTAAGGGCACAAAAATTGAGGTTTGGGAATTGTTAGTAGTGGGGTTTGATAAGTGGACCATTAGGGAAAGAGGTTGGGTCGAAGTTGCATCGAAAACTGGGCTCAAATCGGCTCCAAAATGAGCTTAAAAGACCTTTCGCAAACTAGTGTTTTAAAACATCGTTTTTAAACAATAATGAGACGGTAAAATCAAATAATTCAAATTGATTTTTCAAGTCGGGTTTAAATAAATGTTTATTTTATTTTCCATAAAAAAAATGAAAACTCGATTTTTAAAATGAATTAAAAACGAATCTTTTTTAGATAGGAATCTACATTTAAAATATGACGACGACGTCTATTTTACATCGTAAAACGAACCATAAATATTGACAATGTCAAACACGAAATATATGTTGTCCTATCATCATCGGTTGTTTGGCGGGATTTCTATAAATGTATGTATCGACGGATACGGGTATCTATAGATCCCATACTTTGACTGAGGCTTGGACAAGGCAAAAGTCAAAGTATACTCCAAGTCTATTAACCTGAGGATTTCGCGGGTCATTTAGGGTCCATTAGACCTGCGTATGTAAGCTCGCCAGCCATAAGACAAGGAGACATACTTGAAATAAGGTTCTGGATGCCACAATTCGTTCATTACTTATGCAATACTGGTCATCAACCCACAACATCGTTGCTTCATCAAATACATTGGTCATCGACCCACAACATCGTTGTTTTCATCAAATACATTTGTCATCGACCTACAACATCGTTGTTCCATCAAATTGGTCATCGACCCACAACATTGTTGTTTCATCATGATAGGCGTTGAGCCTTATCCATAGGCTCCTACGTATCCGTTTCTGACGGAATCAAACCCGTATCGTAGTTTGAGCTCGTAATTTGATCACAATTCTGGAAGTTTTATCACAATTTTGGAAGTTTTATCACAATTCATATAGCACGTAATTCACGAAGCAACATTTTTAGATTTGGAGATTCGAATAGGTCATCGACCGAGCTTTGGTTTGAACATTCGAACGGGTCATCGACCGAACTTTGATTTGAAATGGGTCATCGACCGAGCTTTTATCATCGGCCGAGCTTTCGTTTTGAAATTCGAATGGGTCATCGACCGAAATTTGATTTGAAATGGGTCATCGACCGAGCTGTTGTTTGAAATGGATCATCGATCCGCATTTTTGAAAACAAGGATGGGTCATCAACCAAACTTTGATTTCAAATGGGTCATCGACCGATCTTTGATTTAAAATTGGGTCATCGATCCACATTTTTGAAACAAGGATGGATCATCGACCAAAATTTGATTTGGAAAAGGATAATCGATCCGCATTTCGATATGAAAATGGGTCATCGGCCCGCATTTTGAATATCTTTGAAATCATGGATAGGTCATCGACCGAGCTTCAATTTTGAAAATGGATCATCGATCCTCATTTTGAAAAAATTCGCATGTTTGGAAAATTTTGAGAATGTGATGGGTAGACACGACTTGCACTTTCTAATGCGACTCGGACTCTTTTGACTCATAATAGAATCCGTAAGTGTGTACGGGATTTTTATTCAAACTTGACTCGTTGGGATTAGAACTCATTTGCTATCGCTTCTGAATAGCTTAACACACCATCAATTGCTATCGGAAACCGTCCCATCATTCATCTTTCACCTCCGCCTTCATTCTTTTCAGCGGATTTTACCATTTCTTTTGCCACCGCCTCCTTTATTTTCAGCGGGCTTTTGACCATTTTTGCCACCGCCTCTTTTCTTTGCAGCGGGCTTTTGTTCATTTTTGCCACCGCCTCCTTTCTTTTTAGCGGGCTTATTCATTTTTTGATTCCCGATACAAATGGGCTTGCCTTCCGTCTTTAACATGGGAACAAAGAGCTAACCTAGGTTCGTCATTGAATCATATACTGGGTTTGTCTTGAGCACGCTGGTTTCTATGGAGGTTTTCTACTTCCAGACATGGAATAGGTAAAGGAAGCGGTCACTGGATCCTAAGGTACCTTACTATCTACACCATGATACATTTATGATTTGGAGCAACCTTCTAGTGCGTTGTGCATTTTAGATTGATGAAAAAAATGAAATGGATTTGGAAATGAACATGTAACACTTTTATTCGAAGTGATAAACGTCTAACAGACTTGAAGAAAGAGCGATCTCTAGGACACACCCTAGATCGCGTAACTACGACTCGATTGCCAGAAACCAAAGTCTTAGACTCGACTTAACTAAAACTGGAAAACATACTCCAATTCATAATCATCAAATCTATTCTTGAGCCTCATTCTTTAAGCTGGGCTAGAACTTAGAGAGATCAACAAAAATATGTCCCACATAAGTGTTGGAGTAAGTGTCCTTCACAATAGTTCATTTATATAATCAATCTCATTTGGAATATACGGGCATGATTAGTATATTTTGATACTCCACGTCAGTTGATTAACGTAAATCGGTAACGCTCGGCTGACTAGAGTTTGACGTTATTGTCGTATGACGGCGGTTATCAACTGATCCTTTAGGTCACACCTATAGGATGAGACCCAAATAGAATACTAATTATTTGTATACGATACAGTTTAATTAGAGCATTACATATATTTGATATGTACGTTTAGTTACGAGAGTTATTTATTGGAAATTGAGTTGCGAACTCATTCCACTTAAGTTTATTAGTCAATTATACGATAAATGACTGAATAAATTTTACGTCTTATTTTAATACGATTAAATAAGATTTAATTTAGTGATTAATCGTTAATTCATTAAATTAGTTGAGGAAATGCATATATTTTGAGGTAGAGATAATTAGTTAATTATATTTACAAGGAGTAGTAAAATAAATTAACTGGGCAATTGTGGGATCCATTATATATTGATATAATGGTAAAATATCACTTAAAAGTTAAGTACATATTGTTTATTAATTTGTGTCATATAATTGTTATATGATCAAATTAACACTTAATTATACAAGATAATTAAGCATATGATTAATAAGTATTTGTGGGACAAATATCAAAAATCAAAATGGTCCATTGTGGACTCATGTGCACCGGTTTTGTGTAGACAAAATCACTAGTGATTTTCTCTACCAATTCCACAGTCCACCATATGATTATGACATGTATGACACTTGATCATTATCATTATACAATCTCATACACTACAATTATGCATGTGAATAAAACAAGAAGAAAATCACCCATTTTGGGGCTTGTGTGTGCCGGCCTAAGTGCCGTAAAATGGCCATTTGTTGTTCATTTTCACACAATTCAATCTTATGCTTATTTTCTTCTTCTTTCTAAAACCTCCAACATCTCTCTAAACTCACATGCAAACTAATATTCATGTCATATTACTAGTGTAGTAATACAATAATATTAGTAGTATTAATTCTTACTTATTATCTAGTTAATAATAAGCTAAGATTATTTGGGTTTAATATTAGTAGTACGCTGCGGGATCAATTATATACGCTGTGATGTATACTCAATCCGACATTTCGCATGCTTTGAGCATGACAAGTCGTTTGCAATCAAATCCAAGTGAGAGTCACTTGATAGCCATAAAGAACATCCTTAATTGCTTGTGAAGGACTAAAGATATGTTCCATGTGTTTGGAGTTTACAGTGAGTTGTGTGTACGGGGTTACACAGACTTCAGTTTCCAAACTGATCAAAATAATTTGAAATCACGAACTGGCTATGTTTTTATAGAAGATTTATATGTTGGAAGAGTTCCAAGCAGAAAAGACTATTGGAAAGGTTCCAAGTAGGAGTGACATTTTCAAATATAAGTGTCATG